>MU399817.1:213166-411009 GCA_022578945.1 Hypoxylon fuscum | reverse complement strand
AAAAATATATATATTTAATTTATAAATATAATTATATAATAATATAATAATTTTAAATATAAAATATAATAAATTATATATTTTATTAAATTAATAATATAATATATTAAATAAAATATTAAATAAATTATTTAATTAATAAAAAAATAAATAATTATTAAATTAATATTATATAAAATAATATTATAAAATTAAAATTATTTATATAAAAAATTATAATATTTATTAAAACGTTATTACACTTGTTATAAGCATAATAATCATGTTTAATTTTTAATATTATTTTAAACGAATAAAATAATTTTATAATTTATAATTATACTTGTGACCATCTCTCCCCCCCATATTGGGGCGCCAATGTAGGTTCTATTAGGTATATAACTACCATCGATATCGGCGTTAATTAATTACTGTCCTTCGATTGGGTGCTTCTTAGCGATACTACGCCTTACTTCCCCCCTGACTGATTGAAACATCGCTCGCCTTCATACGTGGTATAGTTGCCATTTTACTGTCTTGTCGTATTCCAGGATCCAAGCCGATATCACAGTCATCGCATTGGCTAGATAGGAAAGAGGTCTGAAACCTGAGCATTGATATCACACGGTTTCCAAAACCATCTAGACATATGTGAGATTCGAGCAATACGAGCAATCAAAGTGGCATGCTTACTTCTTTCCTGTCTCTGTAAAGCAACAGAATAGGAGTGCGATGGGCCAGCAGATGACCGCAGCGAACACAGCAACACAGAACCCGATGGTTGGTCCTACTCACACGGATAAAGATCAGTCTTTGGCTGCGGTCGGAATCTATATCCGGTAGTTCCTAACTCACCGATTATTTTGATGCCACACAGTCCGACACCTCGACCGCATTGAACGCAGACAACGGGAAACGGGAGACCACAGTCAGCCATCTTGAGCGTATTGATTGACCAAGAGCTTTGACGCGGGAGAAGAAGCAGATTTCTAACGGATTGACGGATAGAATGGCAACGATGACGTTGCTAAATGTACATAAGCTTGGCCGAAAACGGGTCAGTGAAAGCTTGGCTGCTGAAGTACGGGCATTATGTAATTATGTACAGTATTAGGTACCTATGTACATGTATCATTCAGTCATTACCAGCACTCTCCCTTAATTCCGTTTCGCGCCAACAAGAACGTAAATTAATCGTTCCTGCCACCGAACCGCCCTCGCGGGTTAAATATAAGACATTATCTAGATCATTAAATACATGTACTGACTGGGGATGAGTGGGGTAAATGTTCATTACCACCTATGCCTGGACGCTCCACGACAATGAACTCATTTTGAATGTAGATGTCATCCTGAGAGCTGCGCATCACAAAATCTACCTTCCAACCTCGCACTTCTTCTCCATTTTCGTCGACATGCACAGTGGCTTTCGGTTCTGTCAATGTAAACCGTACCCTCTTTTCGTCCGAAGGTAAGCCGGGGCACGAAGGTGGGGTAGTGGGCTGTCCGAGATCATTCAGTATGACGCCGTGCTCTATCTCGATAACCCGCCGGCCGAGCGCGAACATCTGGTCTACCTCCCACAGATTCTCCCGCGGGACTCCAAGTATCTTCATCAATCGTAAAGCCTCCAACCGTACGTTAAAGTCGCGACACTTTGTTGCGACGAAGTGGAGCAAGGGCATGAAGCCCGTCTCAAAGATGAACTTCGGGTTGCGGTTGACGGCCGGCATTCGTGAAGTGCTGGGTATCGTGGAGTCCACAAACAGGCATGATTGGATGACTCGCCGGAACCCGTCGAGGTGCCAGTCGTAACATGTTTCGTCGGCATCAAATGCTATATCCAGCCAGATTCGACACACTTCGTACCTTACCGAGAGAATGGCACGCGACATGGCTTGGATGAAATCCTCCCCTAAATTGTAATTCTCCATTACTGGCGTGACTTGCATCGTCAGTTTGGCGTCCAGATCTTTGATTAAGACGTGCCATTGGTCTAATTGCGACCTAGTCTCCTCCCGCTCTGCCAGTAATTCCGAGGACGGTTCTTCGTATCTTGAACTCCCGAAGCGGTATGCATCGCCCCATCGTACCAACCGTAACGTCTGGCTCAATATGCTGTCCATTGCTGATTGAGCGTCAGCAAAGGTGCTAAAGGGTCCCAATATGTGGTCGTCCAGGGGGACTAGGTCGGGAAAGTCGTGATGCCCATTTCCAAAGAAGAAGGGGAAAATGCTAAGGCGTCGAAAAACCGGTACTAGGTGTTCTCTTGCCCAGGCGTAATTGACGTTTTCTAAAAGAGCGATGCCATGTTTGCAGTGTTGAATTGCAGCAGCCTTGTTAGATTGCAGGAATTCAATGCAAATGAATAGAATGCAGACCAAGAGTACCAGGGGTTGGTTCTCTGTGTTCTTGAGTTCGCGAATGGCAGCGTTATAATGCTGCAGCGCAAGGCTATTATCTTTTATTTCAACACAGGGGGCGGCTCCGGCTTGAAACTGCTCGTACAATGAACTGATTGCGACGATAGAATGCCTAACTGCGGGCTCGAAGTTGCTGAACTGCATAACCAGATGGGTCCAGAAATAGGGATCGGTGGCGCCCGATAGAAACTGTGCTGTTTTCTCACAGAAGTACTGCAGGGCTCTCCCTTCGCTTGCGGTATCAACACTCTGGAATAGTTGACGAGGCCGGTGCCACAGCAGCCCGGGGGTTGGTTTAGTGACATAGCCGTCGCAGGTGCGGCCAGTATGGACACAACGGTTACAGTGTGGTTTTGCTTCGTCACACTTCACCTTACGAGCTCTAGGTGGTAGAATGTCAGCCACGGTTGCTTATTGGCTGGCTCTTCGCTACATAATGCAGAGACGCAGGACGTAACACGTAAGGAAAGGGAAGTAAGTATACATACTTGCACGTCAGGCAACCTGTCCTGACCTTACGACTTCCTTTTCGAGCCATTGATATGCACGACTGAATAATGTGATGTGACTTCCTGTGTGAAGGTTTGAGAAGTCCGAGCAGGCCACTGAGAACACTGAGACATATGCAAACGAGATGTGATAAAATCGATTTCGAACCCGAGTACCATAGAACAAGCATCGAGATGATGGGACCCCGCGATAGATATCTGTATTACAAAGTAGACCCCTGCCGCATGAGCAGCTAGCGACACTCCAGTGGGACTACAAGGATAAAGTCCGAGGGGGCCAATAGCATGCAACTTTGACTCTACACCTTGAGCATGGCAATTCTCCAGATCCTTATGAACCTTTAGCTCTCACCAGAAGTGCTAATTTAAATTTAAAAACGAGCTGAAAGGTTATTTCGACCTCACGTCTCCAGTCGCAAGATCTGGTTTGCCGCCATTCCCATGAGGCAGCAATATAATAAAAAGCGGCAGGATCCGTATACAATGTTGCTGCCTGTGAGAAGCAAAATAGCACCACTAGGCGGTGTACCGCACTAGTCCTTCTTATCCATGCACGATCTCTCTGCAGCAGAATTGTCTTGGAATCTACGGATCCGTATGTACCTTCGATCCACTCAGCCTGGTATAGCGTTCAAGATATGGGACATGGTTGTTTAATTTGCAGCGGCATCTTTAAGTGCCTCCTAAACGTAAAAAAAAAAAATAAAAAAAAAAGGAGATTGTTTATCTATATGCAAAACATTTTAATAATGGAAACTGTCGAGTTACTACCAAGACAGTGAGTGAACTCATCGTGACTCTTTAGCTTAGGAGCAACGACAAAGTCCACCACTTAAACTTGGAGCAGCGGGAATAGGTATACGATGACTGCATTAGTAACAGTCCGTTATTACGGACCAGCCTTACCAGGCAGCCAGGTACCTACCTAGGCAGCTAGGTAGGTAGGTAACCTTGCCTACATATTTCGGAGCGCCTGGGGTGCATACCCTTGTCAGTATTGTACAGATTGCACGTGGCAGCGTGGGTACAAGGTTTTAGGGTGCCATCTACTCGGGCAGCTTCCCTTTGTGTCACTACATAGAACACTAACAAATAAAAATGCTCTTTTCCCCTGCCTAGTTCTCTGATTTTCACCTCCAGGCTAATCCACTGAAGGGTTGACCTACAAATGACCCGTACGTCTAGAACTGGGTCACATCTATAATTACCTAGGCACACAGTTCAAAACATGTCCTTAGGTCTAACCTCGGGAAATATCTATTGTAACAACACGCTAGTGTAAACCCGCTTATTCAAGTCAAAATGGCATCTCATGCCCCCTAAATTCTATGATCATCAAGGCTAGGCTACCTACATACTAAAGAATCACCTCCCCAAGAATTATATTTCAAGGTCAAGTCAAACCTTAGAGGTGTTGAGAAAATATTTCCAATGACTTTATCTCTTAGTCGGATTTCTATAACTAAAAGACGGAGCTAGTATTATCGTTATTATAAATCTACTTATGCTTTCGTAATGGTCGAGAATTATTTCGTCTTACACTTCCTCCTCGTGGAATACCACCTAACCATACCATATTCATACCGATGTAACATTGGTATTTATCTACTCTAGCCCTACTCAGCGTTAACTTACTTTAGCGGACATGTCAATCTACAAAGGCTTTATGCTCACAAGGAATTGTCGCAAAATCCCCTTCTTGCAACCATAAAGAACAAGGACATGATTCTTTGGTATATAATACACTAGCATGCCTAAATAAAGAGCAAGTTCAGAGGACCTAATATATGTATGTAAGTCTAAACCTGCCACTCAACACAGTTAAAATCATTTGATATCGCCTACCAGTCTGAATTACTTTTTATCATCTGAAAGTGTACAAAGATGGAGCCCGCGCCTGATCTCACTGGTGAGAACCTCACCGCCGGCAAGGCACCTCTGACTCAAGAGCAGGAAGAGTATTTCGGTGAATTGTATACCGATCAGTATTACAAACGTATTAATCTTACATACGGAGTTGAGCTACAGTTCTTGGTTCCTGTTCTCAAAGGACAACAAGATGATCCACACCCAACAGATACCAGGTTTGTTACTCGTGTAGCAGAGGAGGCTACGGACGAAGTAATCTTTCAGACTATTACTGAAATGCTGCTCCAGGGTATCCGTAATGGTAGAGCTCCAGCTTGGACACATCGGGGCCCCCTTCGTCCAAGACGCAACGAATTGAGTACGATGGATCAGGAATCCCAAGCCGTGGCAGACATGCCGAAGTACTCCCAATGGGTGGTCGAAGTCGCTCAAGATTTGGTCCCGCAAAATGATGCGTTTGGAAAGCTTTATACCTGGGTAGGTGTAAAGATAAGAACAAACAAGCGGAACTCGGCTTGGCCAAGCCACTTTGACCTGCTTGCAGACATAGTTGTTTTTCTACGCAATGACCTTCGCTTACGGCTCCCTCCTACTACATCTTTTATGGTACACGTTGGTGAGGAGATACGGGATATCATGGCCTACGAGATTGGACCACGATGGCTAAGGACCTTCGTCACGCTAATGTGGTTTATCGAGGATCATATCCTGCTTCTTTGTCACCAGTCTCGCCGAACGCACCCCGCGTGTATGCCCTTGAGACGGAACTCAAAATTGGCGGTTAAACCACACGACGAGCTGATAGAGGAATTGACAGAGGAGGGTTTAAATAAAGAGGATTATGAGTACTGGTACAATCAAATGCAGTATATTACTCCCAAGACATATTTAGACAAGCGGGCAAGAGATGAGGTCGAAAGCATCTGGCGATCAAAAGATGCCAAAACACTACTTCAGAAACTAGCGTCGGGACGTACCGTAACTGAATACAATGCAGAGATACGGGCAACAGTGTCTAATCAATTTTGGGGACGAGGCAGTGTTGGATTTCAAGGATTTTGCCAGGACGCTCTGCGTGAGGGTAGAGTTGAGCATAACAACGGCCATACCGGTACGATAGAGTTTAGAAGCATGGAGGGCACCCTAGATCCTATTTTGATGCTCCATTGGATCACAATCTGTCTTAGGTTGATTGATTTCTCCCGAAGAGGCAACACAGCCGATGTTATGGCAATCATCGCCAGATCAACGGGGCCCTACGGGGGACTCAATCTTTTACAAGACCTCGGACTTCAGAATCAAGCCATATTCTTCGGCACGAGAGCTTCAACTTACGGGCCGAACATCACTCAAGAGACTAGGGAAACCCTTTTTGTGGCGCCATATACCTAATTGATCCTCTGTATTTCAATCACATTCTCGATTCCGAATAGATGTTTGTTGGTGATATTTCCTTTATAGATACCTGAAATAGTAAAGTATATTATCTAAAATCAATGAAATAAAGTACGAGCGTGGATAATAAATATATCCGTAATTAGATGCCTATAGGTACCTAAGTACCTATGTAGTAAAGGGGGGCATTCATTCAGTTTAAAAGTGCCATTACCCCCCGACAAATGCATATATCCTGTATTTTGATTTGCAATGGAGTTCCTAATCCCTGTCTTAGCCTAACTAGAAATAGTATAGCGGGGTCCCCCCGGTGATATTGCCCAACACAAACAAAAACGTGAGAGCTTCGTCATCTTTTCTTTCTTGTCTTTTCCTCAATCCAAGATCTTCAGCTTAAGTTGTGACCATCATGGCGTTCCCCTATCGATGGCATTGTCTATTACTCGCGGCGCTGGGCGCTGCAACGGCATCCGAGCTTCAGATGCCCTTAATACCGCAACAAAAGCTATCGGGAGCTGACAATGCACTCGGTAAACCGTTAGTCAATACTGATGACCTGCAGGCCAGTATCAAAATTGAGAGCCTTCTTAGCCGCGCCAAGGACCTTTATAGTGTCGCGCAGGAATCAGAACATGAATATGGACATCCAACCCGAGTCATCGGTAGCGAGGGTATGTTTACTTGACGAACTTTAACAGCCTACCTGTTGTCCTGTGCTCATTGTCCCGTAGGTCACGCCTGGACGTTGGACTACATCTATTCTGAACTAGAGCGTCTTGATGGTTACTATACTCTCTCAAAACAGCCATTTCCCGCCGTGATGGGAAAGGTCTATGAATCTCGTTTGGTTGTTGGCCACGAGGTGCCCGAGTCCGCCTCGGCAATGTCATTGACTCCTCCAACAGCTCATAAGGAGCCCGTATATGGCAATCTTATTTTCGTCGCCAACCAAGGATGCGATGCGTCTGACTATCCAGCCAATGTCACTGGCAACATTGCTTTCGTACTTCGCGGTACCTGCTCCTTTGGTGCCAAATCGGAGCTCGCCGGCAAAGCAGGCGCAGTTGCAGCCGTCGTTTATAACCAGGATGATGGGGAACTCTCTGGCACGCTGGGGACACCCTCTCCCGATCATGTCGCTACATTTGGCTTGTCTGGCAAGGAAGGCGGTCCTATCGCAGAGAAACTGAAAGCGGGCGGCACTGTCGATGCGATCGCCTACATTGATTCCGAGGTTAAGCAAATCGAGACCACCAACATCATCGCGCAGACCGTAGAGGGAGATCCTGACAACTGTGTCATGCTAGGCGGTCACAGCGATAGTGTTTCTGAAGGGCCGGGTATCAATGATGATGGGTCTGGTAGCCTGACTCTTCTCGAAGTTGCGACGCAGTTGACCAACTATAGCGTCAATAACTGCGTACGCTTCGCTTGGTGGGCCGGGGAAGAAGAAGGCCTTCTCGGGTCAGACTACTACGTTGACGTCTTACCAGAAGAAGAAAACCTAAAAATACGCCTCTTCATGGACTATGACATGATGGGCTCTCCGAACTTTGCTTATCAAGTTTATAATGCGACCAACGCTGCAAACCCGGAAGGCTCGGAGCAGCTCAGGGACCTGTACGTCAATTGGTACAAGGCTCAGGATCTCAATTATACCTTTATTCCATTCGATGGACGCAGCGATTACGACGCTTTCATCCGTAATGGTATCCCGGGAGGAGGTATTGCCACAGGTGCCGAAGGTATCAAGACGAAAGAGGAGGAAACTATGTTCGGCGGCGTAGCGGGAGCTTGGTATGATCCTTGTTATCACCAGCTGTGTGATAATATTGGTAATGTTAATTCAACTGCTTGGCTGGTCAACACAAAGGTTAGTCTCGTATCTCCCCCCCCTCCCCCCCTCTTCCCTCTCCCATTCCCCTTAGTATCATATGTTTCACGTCCCTAACCGTGCCAATAGCTTGTTGCCCACTCTGTTGCCACGTTTGCTGTATCGTTCGATGGTTTTCCGAAACGGTCGAAGACGTTAGCACCAAGCGCTTACGAAGCAAGTAAATATCACGGTCATCGTCTCATCTTGTAGTTCAGGGCAGGGTTGGAGCCATACCGTTATTGCTGAACTATGGCAAGAGCTAATATTTAGGTTGATCGATAATGCTTGAATACCTATATAAAAAATTGACTCTACCGCAATTAGGGACGCGCTAGTGAGAATCGCAAGTGGGTGAATTTGCATGGCATCCCATGTCTGTGAAGTTTGGACCAACGTTTGGTGAAGTTTAGACCAACGGTGTGATTAAGAGAATCACAGACCCTGGGCATAGCTACCTAGGTACCTAAGTATGAAGAACGACATAATCTACCTACGCAGCACACCGCTCATCTAATAGGACTACTGAGACTTCGAGTTCATTAGGTAGGTACCTAAGAATATCTAGAGGAACCAAATCAACTGCAGTTGCCTATATACATTTTTGACAATGCCCGGAAAAGGTATTTTAAACATCATTCCGTCTACTATATAACAAGATGACGCGAACTGACAAGATATCGAATGTGTATACTTAGGTCATCTTATCATGTTGTTCTACCAAAGATCTAAACCTAGAGTTACAAATCGAGCTCTCATGTATACATGTATGAGGTTATGAATCCTGACCAACAGGCTATCGTCGAGGAATAGACCTTTAGCCATTCTGTACTGGCGCCGTACCATGGCAAGACAGGAGCTTCAATCTAACTTAAGCCATGATTGTCCTTTTAAACATAAAGCACGAAAATCGTGAAACACACTCAGGCATCGCCAAGTGCCTTGTCGACATGGTACATGGTACAACCTACAGCCCAAAGAACACAGATATTGTGACTTTCGACAGCAATATCACTCGCTACAGTTTAAGTCCTCGGAAGTCGTATTCTATCAAGTTCAGTACCAGCTTGTGTAGTAGCGCCGAGTTTCCACAAACGATAATATCTTCAACAAAAAGAAGCATCGACTCGTTGAAAGTATAGAGCGCAAGGAAGGACTCAATGTCAGTGAGCTGCTATCAAGTCCAGTCCTCCAGGTGAGCAGTTTATCGAGTGCTCTCGTCTCGTAGCTATATATACTCGCGGTTGCCATCGTCTTCGTCTTCTCATTTTTCGTCTTCACCTCCAGCATCAGCATCATCGCCAAATCTGAGAACAAGAACATCTCGGTAAGAGCTAAAAATGAAGTTCTTTTCTCTCCGGTCTAACCCGGTCCTCGGGACATCGGTGGTCTTCTGCTTGATAGGATCTGCCCTGGCCATTCCAGCACCATACCCGACTACGTACCCAGAAACAACAAAGACTTCGACGTCCAGTACGAAGACTACGGAGACTTCCTCATCAGTTACGGAATACCCAACGAAGAGTTCTTCGTCAGTCCCAGAGTACCCGACAAAGAGTTCTTCGTCAATTCCAGAATACCCGACTACATACCCAGTACCATACCCAACAACGAAGACTTCGACCTTTAGCACGAAGACCAAGAAGACTTCCTCGTCAGTCCCAGAGTACCCGACCACGCACCCAGAGGCATACCACACAACAAAGACTTCGACATCCACCACGAAGACCACTGAGTCTTCTTCGTCGGTCCCAGAATACCCCACGAAGAGTTCTTCATCAGTTCCAGAGTATCCAACGAAGAGCTCTTCATCGGCCCCAGAATACCCAACCACGAAGACCACTAAATCTTCCTCGTCAGCTACGGAATACCCGACGAAGACTACAAAGAGTTCTTCGTCAGCCCCAGAGTATCCGACGAAGAGTTCTTCATCAGTCCCAGAATACCCAACCACATACCCAGTACAGTACCCAACGAAGCCTACGTCATCCACTACCAAGAGTACCTCGTCGTCGACCTCTACCGAGTCAACTTCATCAACATACACCAAGCCCACCTCGACCTCTACCGAATCGACTTCATCAACATACACCAAGCCCACCTCGACTTCTACTGAGTCGACTTCATCAACATACACCAAGCCCACCTCGACTTCTACTGAGTCGACTTCATCAACATACACTAAGCCCACCTCGACCTCTACCGAATCAACTTCGACAACATATACTAAACCAACTTCATCGTGGACCTCTACCGAGTCGACTTCGTCAACATACACCAAGCCCACCTCGACCTCTACAGAGTCAACTACATGGTCTAGCACCTCTACTGAGTCTAGCACCTCTACTGAATCTAGCACCTCTACCGAGTCCACTACGTCCACTACGTCCACTGAGTCTAGCACGTCCACTGAGCCCACTACGTCCACTGAGTCAACCACGTCCACTGAGTCAACCACGTCCACTGAGTCAACCACGTCCACTGAGTCTAGCACCTCTACTGAGTCTACTACGTCCACTGAGTCTAGCACGTCCACTGAGTCCACTACGTCCACTGAGTCTACTACGTCCACTGAGTCAACCACGTCCACTGAGTCAACCACGTCCACTGAGTCAACCACGTCCACTGAGTCTAGCACCTCTACTGAGTCCACTACGTCCACTGAGTCTACTACGTCCACTGAGTCAACCACGTCCACTGAGCCAACTACCTTGTCTACCTCATGGACCACACAAACTGTAACGTCCAGCTGGATTATAACGTCCTCAGTCAATTCCGAGGTTTCGGCTACATTCGTGCCTCGAGCCTTTGATGGTAGCGACTTCGTAGTAACCATCATCAACCTTCACACGGCGGCCGTCTCTACTTCGCACGCCGAGGGCGCCGGCAGCCCAACTGCGATCCGACGTGACAACGAGCAGAACCTCATCGCCCCGAGCGAGACTGTGACCTTTGCGGTCCCGACAGGAGTAAGTCATATCGTAGTCGCAAAGACAGCGTCGCCCCTATGCTCTTTGAGACACCTATTCACCTTGAACAAATAGTGGTCCGGACGGATGGCCATGTACGAAGACGGCTACGACGTCCTCAACCGAGCTTCGCTGTTCGAAGGATCCTTCATCCCTGATGTATCTGGGAGCGCTGTTATGGCAGTGGACGTGAGCTATGTGTAAGAATTCAAACAGGCAACGATGGCATCATTACAGCCGCTAACGAAGATTCTAGCGACGGCTTCACGATCCCGATGGTCTGCGAGTGCAACAACCACGTAGTGTTGGGTTGCAACCTGAACTTGCACGACATGTGCCCGGTTCGTCATCAATCAAGACCCCTCTTAGACAAGCGCGAAGGCTAACACACCGCTACAGGAAGAGCTTAAGCTGAATGAGAAGACTTGCATCAACCCATACCGGGAGAATATCGAGGCCCCAGAGGAAAACATCTTCGAGGCCTGCGCGGAGATCGCATACACGTATCCCACGGACGATTTGGCCACCAAGGTGGACATCGGTGGGTGCGGCAACAACATCTCCTGCTGCATGGGGACGGCCTGCAAGCCTCACCCCCAGCAGAAGCTGTGCCCTGCAGCAGACGGGCACGCGCAGGAGTGCGCATCTCCGAACTAGAGAATGGAATAAACAGTTTGGATAGGAATGTTAGCTGACTTTTATGATTCTTCGTGGCTTATTTCCTTGCTACATTCATTACTAATGTCATTCATTCATTACAAGGTGGTTTGTTGGGAGGAGATAATACGGAGACGGGATAGAGCTTAATTCTGCGATAATAGCAATAGAAAATTGATTTAATGAATCGGTGGAACGTCTCGCAGTTCGTCGTGTGAATCAACAGGTGCCAGCCTGTTTTCAGGTCCTCTAGGCCGTCTTATCGCATAGCAACAGTCCACACAACTCCAGATCAGGAGTAGGAACCTCAAACCACTACATCAGTCAGCTAGGCTAGGATGCTCTCATATTGTAGCCAGTCGCTACTCACCATATTGCAAACGTGACCGCAAGAGATAAAGCGTCGGTGCCTTCCCAAGGATACGGTTCGTCGGGCGTTCCTTCACGGTCGTTGCTCAACATAATAAGGAAGACGGAAGGGATTGCGAGGCAGAGCACCAGCACATCTCCGCAGGCCACACACGGCTCCGAGGCACGGGGTATCGTGCGCGTTGAATCCAGCACCCCCATGAGCTCGGAGCCGTCGACGACCAGTGCGACCACAGCCTGTTGTCTGTATTTAGCGTTGACGTGGATGGAGCGCAGTCAGCAATGCGATCGATTCCTTACCACCGTGACCGAAAGCCCCAAGGTCTTTGCCCAATTGACGCTCTCGTAGATCAGGTTGGCCAGTAATACCACCGAGGCTCCCATGCCAAGAATTCTAGCGATGGCGCCCGCAATGGCAGGCGCTCGCGGCGCGCGCGGTCGTGCCATATCTCAGCAACCTAGGTAAATGCGACGAAGACGGACCAGCATCGCCTAGCCAAAGGAGGGCAGGACGAAATAAGGCGGAATTGCTACATCGTGAAAGAATATGCCGCGCAACTACGGACACCCTGGCAGACAGCTCGTTAAGAGTGCTGGGACCGGAGCTGGGGGTCAGGGTCATTGCATATTACCCGTCCATTCGGATGCGGAACTTGTCTTGGCGGCCAGTGTAGTCGTCAGCACAGCAATGATAGTACAGGTCTCTATGGGTTCCTTTGGGGAAGTCCTTTAGGTATGCCTTGCTACGGTAATTCGTCGCCGAACAGATCTGCAACGACATATTCCGTATATATTCCATATTGGATAACTAAGAGACAAGATTAGCAGATACTTTTTGCCTTAATTAAGGTACCCACCTCGCAACGAGTAATCTACGGCTCTTATCGACGGAGATTCTTTGGATATAAGTTGCCAAGAGATGACTATTACCAAATCAGTTATAAGAGGCATAGTAATGCCTGAACTCCCTATGCTACAGCCAACAGGTAGTCATATTGGATGATGTTTAACTTCTCCGAATACAAGCAGCGCTCTTCGAGTATAGCACTTTCTTTTATATCATAAATTTCAGGGAAAGAAACACTGACTGTGAAAGTAAATGGCATGTGTTTTGGTTGCTTAGGTACTCACCCTGTTTGTTCCTTTTTTTCAGGAGAAGTATCGTATTCTGCATATATCCGTTAATTGATTGTCTGGATACCAAAATGATGTATGCAATTACAGAGCAAACATTTTCAAATTCGTGGAGTCAACAATTCCAGCTCAAGTTGGCAAATAAAAATGCTCTTAGTCGAAGAACGGGACATTGAATGAATAATTTATCATTCATGTTTCTTGAAGTTGATTTTAGCTTGCCAGCCCACAAGTTGTGAAAGCCATGGATGGAACGTTGGAAGCTTGTAAAGAGTTGATACCTGTTTAGCGCGAACCTACCTGTCGGTTCTATTTCTAGGTACCTAAGCAGGTACCAACCTTACACTAGAATGCGCTGGAGGCCGTTACCTTACCGACGGGAGCGGTGGGGAAACAGCCCCGGTATGGGAGCTCCCTAGGCAGGCAGGTGCAAGCATGTATTTTAGCTAGGTACCTAACCTTAACGATGATATCAGTGATTAAACTTGGCATTTTCATTTTCACCTTTTCATACTTCACATTCGATATCCGAACAACCTACTTACTCACCAAAAAAGTTGAATATTTGCTCTGCAGCAGCGAAATTGTTTGCACTGTGTGAATTGAGAGTGCATCTCTTTCTCTCTTACATACATACCTTACGTACCTACATATTGCAGCGGGTACGATTGGCGTCGCACAGAGCATGGCGTAGCATCTAAAGACTAAGGCATCTCTACTGAATTCTGTTACTCTCGGACAGTTTACTTGCTTCAATACTTAGGTAGGTAGTATTACCTCCGAGCCTACGATGGCGTCTTCGCCAACCCAGTCGGTACCGGACGAGGCAGCAAACGTCGACGTAGCTGCACCCGCTCCCCAGATACTCGACAGCCGCGTTCACGATGACACCGAACAACCCTCAGCAGTGCCCTCTTCCGATCCTCCGCCGGACACCCGTCGATGCTTCGTCTGCCTTGTCGACGAGCCCGAGGCTACCCTACCCGCCGACTGGTCCACGCCGTGTAAATGCACTTTAGAAGGACATCAAGAATGTCTAATGGATTGGGTCACCGACCTAGAAGCTCAAGAGAAGGAAGTCAAGTGCCCCATGTGCAAATCACCAATCACCATCACGGAACGATGGGATCTCGCCATCCAGCTTAGCAACTACGTAAATAACAAATTCTCCAAATGGTCCCCTAGAATCCTGTTTGGTTTCGTCGCCTCGGGTGCGCTGGTGAGCAGCTCTATATACGGCGCAAAGGCCATCGACTGGTTTGCCGGTCCCGAGGCTACCATGAACTTCCTGCTCAACACGGACGATCTTACTCCCTTGCTCATCATGCGCAACGAAGGCGAGGTACAATATAGGAATCGCGGCCCACCCGTCAACCTTCTAGGCTTTGCCATACTACCGCTTATCGCCCCGGCTCTCGTGCTGAACCGCCTACGTCTGGGCGAAGTCGTGTTGATTCCCGCTTCGTTACTGGTAAGTCTTTTTCTATGTTACATCATATGACACATAGCATCGAACCCCACTAACGAAAGCGCCTAAAACCAACAGTACGCGACACTCCTCGACCAGACGGACGAATACCTCAACTGGCCACCCTCCCCGCAGAGAGCCCTGGCCCTCTACCCTGCCATCAAGGCCACCTACTTCCACCTGCACACCACGCTCTCCAAGACGCTCGAGAAGAAGTGGGAGGCGCAAGCCCGAAAGCTGATGCCCCAGGGCGGCGCCAACGAGCCGCTTCCCCCCGTAGAAGCGCCCCCCGAGCCGCAGGCCGAAGGCGGCAACCTGCTGGACTTCGAGATCGACATCCAGATCGGCATGGACGAAGACGACGAGGCCGACAATAACAACCCCGGCGCGAATAACCGCCGCAACCGGGCCCTGGACGCCGGCCGCTCGCCCTTCAACTTCCTGGCCGGCGCCTTGGTCTGGCCCGGCGTGTGCTACGGCGTGGGCGAGCTGCTGCGGCTGGCGCTGCCGTCGCGCTTGGTCTCGCGCCCGGCGTCCGGCCCCCACACGGGCATCCTACAGGAGCGCTGGGGCCGCAGCCTCGTCGGCGGCTGCCTCTTCGTCGTGCTCAAGGACGCCTTCTTCCTGTGGGTCAAGTACCGCCGCACCATGAACCGGTCGTCGAGGCGCATCAAGAACGCCGAGAACAGGCAGGTGCGTCGTTAGTCGTTAAAGGTCATGACAGGCATAAGCACGAGTTTTTATGATACTGTTTGGAGGCGTTCTTCGGGGCTCTGCTACTTCGCGGGCGTCGGTAGGAGGTTCAAGGACGGAAGGCATAGCACGTGCGCGGACGATAGCGTAGGCCTGCTCTGGATGGAGGCTGAGAGACGTTTTGCCTACGTGTATGATACTGGGTATTACTAGGTAATCGCCGTGCGACAGGAAGGTGTATGGCATGTATGCTCTACTCAGGATCTAATCAACCTCCAATTTCAGTGCTTACTTGTTTTAAAAGGGTAGTAGATATACTCGGGGCTTCGACGTAGTACCAATTTTCGACGCTGATGCGATGCTATCGAAAATATTCCCATCGCCTCCCGCCACTTCTATGTGTGTAACATCAACAGCGCATCGCGATGGGTTACTTGCTCGATAGGTAGGAATGCAAGGGATAACACCAAATTGTTTTTGCTACTAATAATTGCACTTCTTTGTAACACGTGGGGTATCTCGGGAATTTTGAGTCATAACGAATCGCAACGCAACGTGTTATTAGGTGAGGGAGGTACTTCACTAGACTATATGGCTAGGCGTTGGTTGGCACGTGTCGCGCGCGCCCAACAAAGAAAAAAGGCTCCAAATATCATGGCACTTTACGAGGAGATGCCGTCTTTAGCCGTGCTCGTTGTGGATTGACGTAACAGGATTAATTGTTTGACTTTCTTGCTCAACGCAAAAGCCCATTTACATACCTACCTAGACCTAATACTCCGGCAACCCTCCCTCCAACGAATACTACTGGAATATGCCCACAAGACAGCGGACCCGCCGGACGAGCCAGGACATCTTCGCGCGGCCCTTCCCGGCCGCCGTCGTCTACGACCTCTCGGCGCGCGACCAGGCCACCATCCGCGTCCCCGCCGGGTCCGTCTGGACGTCGGGGCCGCACTGGCACGACGCCCACACCGAGCACCTGCAGGTGCTGCGCGGCCGGGCCCGCCTCACGCTCGCCGGCCGCGAGCTCCGCGTCGGCCCCCGCGACGGCGTCGTCACCGTGCCGCGGGGCGCCGTGCACGAGTGGCGCCGCGCGGACGCGAGAGCGGCGAAGACGGGGGCGGACGAGGATGAGGATGATGAAGGGGATGGAAAAGAGGAGGGCGAAGAGTTGGTCGTGAGGGAGTGGACCGACCCGCGAGACGGCGCCAAGGAGGTCTTCTTCCGGAACGTGAACGGACTGATTCTCGACGCCGACGCTGATGATGATGATGATGACCGGAGAAGCGGGGGTACTTGGAGCGGCGCGCTTCTGAAACTCGACCTGTGGAATCTGTTCTGGCGCGCTGACAACTACCCCGTCGTCCTGGGCTCGCCCGGCTGGCTCGGGACCACGGCTACGAGGGCGCTGATGGGTGTGGCGGTTACGTTGGGCTGGGTTCTGGGCTGTCGTGGCGTGTACGAGGAGTATAGTCTGAGGCCGAAGCGGACGATGTCTCCTTCTGCTCGGATAAGCGACGGTGCGCCTTTCCGTTAGCCATATGAAAGAAGATGATCATGCTGTGGATAGATGGCAGCTAGGAAAGTGGTGGTGTTGCGTGTTAGTAGGAAAAAGACATACAATTACGCCATCACGGTCCGAGTCTTAAGTGTTGTCAAACGGAAGGAATGTCATCATGCAGCATCAACTTACTAGGATATTTGGCCGGCAGCTGGTGATGTCCAGTGGGGGCCAAGAATAATCTCCGAGTAACACCATTAAGGATACTATACCTTGTCATATATAGATGAGCCGTGGAGAGCAACAAAACCATTAAATTACTTTGACTTTGAGTGTCTGAAATATCATGTAGAATCCG
The DNA here is from genome assembly GCA_022578945.1 of Hypoxylon fuscum. NCBI lineage: Eukaryota > Fungi > Ascomycota > Sordariomycetes > Xylariales > Hypoxylaceae > Hypoxylon > Hypoxylon fuscum. The sequence goes on along the minus strand of MU399817.1, from coordinate 393,809 downwards.
CGTTCTTCTAGCCCGATATCGACTTTCTCTTTCAGAAAATCGAATACCAAAAATATTGCATCGATCGAGAAGAAAAACATGGATCGCCTAATCGAACGGTTAGGGAACCGGCCCTACCAACTAGAACAATTCTCTTCGCTAAGAACCGAAGCGCTCTCCTTGATAGCCGACATAAAGTCAGGCATATCATTCAATGCCATCGCCGCGGAAGAAACGATTGAAATGCTGGAGGCGCTGGCCTCGCTCATCGACTTCAACGTGTACGAGACTTTCCCCGAGTTTCACACGGAGCTGGACGCGGAGGCCATGAGACACAAAGGGCCACACAATGCTTATCACATCCCGCCCGCGACGCAGGACTTGTTCTCCTCCTTCGCAGTCGAGGTCCAGGAGTTAAAGGGGGCCTTTTTCTCGGCCTTGCATAAACCGAGGATCTGCGCCGCTGATACAGGGTGCGCGAGGGTTTGTCAATTCTGCGATTGGGTTCTCAGGCGAACTGGAAAGGGGTTGCATGGTAAGCAACAGGTGGCTAGATCAATTCTCGCTCGATTTTCTAGATTCTTCTTACAAATCTCGCAGATAATGAAGCTGAGACTCTAGAGTACTACCACCTATGCGCCGTTGATCACTGGCCGGAGTTCCCCGTGCTGCGAGAGAGGTCGCAACATGGCTGCGATATGTGCAGCTTTCTCCTAAAGGCTGCATTTTCCATTAACGCCGTCGGTATTGGCGCCGACAGCAAGGCTCGACTCTGGATTAGATTCCACTGGGGACTGAGAACAGAGGCATCAGGCCAGCTTTCAAATGCACTACGAGCTGTTAGTCTTTTCCTACAGGCAAGTGCCGGTCGATATTGCCTCAACAGCGTTGAATTGTTCGCAGAGACAGATGACGGTACGTCAAGAGACCGGCCAATAGCCTACCCACACTTCGTATAATAACTCACTCCTGGTACATCTATATTAGAAATCGTAGCATCCGAGCTCGGATTAAGTGCACCACCTGGAGAGAATCTCCTCACACTAGATACCATAAAGTTTATTCAGGGGCGACTTGATGCATCTACACGCCATGCCGTGGATAAAATCCAATATATACCAAGACGCCTTATCGATCTAGGTCTAAACCCTGAGTGCAGTCCTCGACTTATCGACCGTCTATCAGACAAAATAACGGAAAAGGACGAATCTGTTTGCAAATATGCTACATTAAGCTATTGCTGGGGCCCCAGAGAAGATGCCAGAGCCCAGCTGAAATTGACAGCGGAAACTTGGGAACGGTACCGCCACGCCATCCCGCTGGACATAATGACGCCCGTCATGCGAGACACCGTGACTGTGTGCAGAGCGTTGCAGATTCGCTACGTGTGGATCGACGCCCTGTGTATCATGCAAGACAACCTGAGAGACTGGGAGGAGCAGAGCTACCAAATGAGTGAAATATTTGGGAGTTCGTGGTTGACGATCTGCACCATAAAAGCTTCCTCATGCTTAGAAGGATTCCTGGAGAGAACGGAAAACCACGAGACTAGTCCTAGTCTCCCCTACACTTCAAGAACCGATGCCAGTATCAGGGGAAGCTACATCTTGCGCCGCATTCAAACGCCTCTAGGAATTCCCGGCGGCATTCCGTTTGCCATGCGCTCGCCATTATCACGGGATCTGATGGTCTCGAAGTGGAACGAACGGGGATGGGTGTTCCAAGAAAAGAACATGTCGCCGAGGAAGGCCTACTTTGGGGACACGATGGTCCACTTCCAGTACAAGAACACTACCCGAAGCCAGTCCGGGTACGTCCACGACGAAGGTTCCGTTGCCGTGTCTGCTGCCGTCGAGTTCCTGTCGCGTTTCCCCCTGGACTTATCCGTCGAAGCGATTGCCAGCAGAGGCCGCTACGTTGCGGATTACTGGTACACCATCGTGGAGAACTTCGCCGGTCTGCAATGGACCGAGAGACTCGACATCTTCCCGGGGCTTTCGGGGATAGCGAGGCGATTTGGCAGCATCACTGGGGACCGTTACGCCGCCGGGCTCTGGGAGAACGACCTACATTGCGGTTTGCTGTGGCGGACGACGAACTGGAACCGCAGAACCTACGAAGTCATTGGCCCTACCGAATTACAGCAATTGTTAGGACTTTTAAACTCGCCAGGTCCGCAACTTGCGCCGTCGTGGAGCTGGGCTGGGCGAGAAAACTTCCAGCAATTCCTGTGTTCCGACAGGCTCAACACCCTGTGCCGCGTCAGAACACACCTCCGACCCGAATCCCAGCTCCGCGAGTCGAAGATACAGATCGATGGAGTGAATCCCTTCGGGCGGCTAAGAAACTCATCGATATCATTGTCTGGGCGGGTGTTAAATCTACCAGCAGGCTCTATGCCCGGGGTTAACGTCCTGGGAAAGCAAGACTGGAAATGCAGGATACACAAAGGTCTTGTTGATATTTTGCCCGACTGGACGCCGATGAATGCGTGGGATGCCACCGGTATTAGCGCGATAGACCAGGTTCGACTGCGACTCCTGTTGATATCGAGCTGCTGTTCCGAATGGCAAAGCCCATCAGTCGAAGCTCATACTAAAGCACAAGGCAACCCAGAAAATAGTGCGGAAATAGATAGGAAGCAAGAAGAGAACGGATCATCCCAACCAAAATCTTTGTTCTGGGGCCCCGACGAATATTCCCGCGAGGCACTTGCTGAAGGATGGCTAAAGCCAGAGTATCGGAGATCTTTCTTCCAGGACGGTGAGCCTGGATTCGACCCTGAAACAGATTGCCCATTCTGCTCGGACGAGGACAGGAGGCGAGATATTTGGGGGCTTCTGATCTACCCGGTGGATAGTCCCGGCACGTACTATCGAGTGGGAGCCTGGTATTCTAGGGCAGAACATGGGGGTTCAGAACTCTTCAGGCATGCGGCCATGCAACCTTTAGAACTAGTATAGACACTTCTAGGTTAAGTACCTAATCCTGGATGAATCAATCTTTTTTTTTTGTGAGTTCTTGGAAATAACTAGCTTCGGAAGTTAGCTTGAAATGTTGCTAACTAAAAGCTTCAACATTGAACGACGCCGCGAGAATCCAACCAGTTTAACTTATTAAGCTGTTATTCATTGAGTTTCTCAACCCTTTCTCATATCTTTTCTGTGGTACCTGTTAAGCTAGTAGTATATAAAGTCCCGAGACCATGAGGTCTTTGCAGACTCTGTAGTATAGTATAGTATAGTTGGCCATAAAGGAAAATTCGTGAGTTGCCAGCAGGCTGTGTAGTATCCCCGTAGACATCCCTCTTCATGACAAACATTCCCCCACCTCTAGTCATGATATATGTCTGTCATCGCTTCAAGGGATATTTCCCCATCGTCTTCTCCCTCCCATTCAACCTCGAAACACGTCATAATTTACATTACCCAAAGAACAAGAAAAATGTTTCCCCGTATGGGTTCCGTTGTGTCTTTTCCAAGATATGTCTATATCCATCCACACAGATCCAAAAAAACGCCACCACCATCATCAAGGGTCGTAAAATATACAATGATATACATGAAATGCGCAAGAAAAATCAAGAAAAAAAGGAAAACAGAGTTAACTAAAAAGAAGCATTTCCCGTGTGGGCGTGTGGGAAGGGTGCATTATGTCGCGATACACCTAAGTGTGTGGTAGACCGATTCCTAGGGATGGGAGGGAGTGCGCACGTCGGCGGAGGAGCCGGGGGAGGTCCTTCAGCTAGGGTGGGCATGCTCCTCCTAGTTGAGAGAGCCTTTGCCTCGAGATCTACCGCCAAGAAGTGGTTCGAAGGTGCCTCTTCTTGCAAGGGTCTGAGTGAAGGTGCCGAGCGTTTGGGTGAACATGTCAATGGTGGTGCTAGAGTATAGGAGGTGGGCTCTTCAATAGAGGGCAATTTAGTGTGCTTAGGGTACATGAATGACTGACGGCTCTGTGAATATGTGTTTTCTGCCAGCAAGGATGTACGCTTATAAGATGGTTGCTTGAGGACTGGGGCCGTCGATGCCCTCCCTCGCATCTCTAGAGATGAAGCAGCTCTTCGTATTGGCTCGGGCGCGTCCATGACTGTTGCGGAATGGGCTCGGGCCGGTCGAATAATGTACGATTTATTCGGGTCGAGACGTGGGAGCGTTACGTCTTGCTGGTTAGCACGTGCATTGTTTTTGTTATGAGGCCCTGGGCTCGTGGTACTGCTTCTCAGCTGATGTCCTTCCATTATTTCATTAGAAAGAAGACTCCTAGGGATCTCTGCTCTCGTGTGCAGCCTCGTTTTTGGGACATTGTTAGCCCAAGGTCCAAACATGGACGGCGAGTCGGGTGCCTTCAAAGCAGGACCCCTGTTAGTGGGCGTGGAGGGTGAGATTGGCGATGGCTGGTCAAGAACAATAGAAAGAGGGCGCGAAATGCCGAGAGTTGGTGGTGGGCTTCTTCGAGGGAGCCTAACGGGCGAGGCTCGATCGATCATTTGTAGTTGGTCTGCTCTTGGGCCGGGGGTTGACAGATTCATCGTCGAATACCGCCTACTCACCATATGCGGCACGCTAAAATTAGGCACAGATTGCTGCTTGCTCTCACGATTTGGTGGCAAAGCACTTGGCTGTGTTGTGAACGGGCGGGCGATGGGGTCTAGACGATGATCGAAGTTAGGGATCATCGTTTGCATCGATTGTCGACGATTCACAATTGCGGCCGCGTTCGGGCGCGGTCTAACCACAGGCAGCGATGATAAAGGTGATTGGACTGTTTTCTCTTGGTGGTCTTCTCCGTGACTTGAGAAACACTCTCGAATTGGGGAATGTGTTGGCGACGATTCAGCTGATGATACAACCGTCAGATGTCCAGACGAGACGAAGGAGAGCCGGTTGCCACTATCTCGAAGGCTATCCAGCCGTTGACCCTCCGATGAGACTAGACTGGAGCCGTCATCCATAGTTGAATCTGACATGCGTCCTAATCGGGGTTCGGTGATATCGCTCTCTTCGTTAGGATCGACCAGGGCATTTTCTTGGTTCCACGAGAAGTCTTGCGAGATGATCTGTGAGAAGCGGTTTGGATCTCGAACAACAAGGTTCCTCTGGCTAAGTTGAGTTTTCAGCACGGGAGCGCCGTCGTCCACCTCAGGTTTCCCAGTCTCTGATAGCTTCTTTTTGCCACCCAATGATTCAATCTCCCGCCTCAAGATGGCAAGCCACGTGTCCATTGCTTCGGGGCTTTGAAACACGAGTAACATATTAGAAACTTGCCGCTTCTCAATTCCTCGTAGAGCAAGCTTTGACCGAAGAGATTTCGTGTTTGAAGATGGGTAACCATTGGCGTCCGTAGATGAGGTCACACGAACAACCCAATGCCTTCCGGGAATAAGATCACTAACATAAGCAGCAGAGTCTCGGTTGAGCTGCAAGATCTTCTCGGGGAGCCTATCGAAAGGACCTTCTGCTGCGTACTGGAGCAGGTATCCGGAGGTGACGAGCGCATAAATCTTGCTTGTCCATTCCGGGGCAAACTTGGACTTCTTTTTCTTCTCTCCCTCTCCCTTTCGCTCTAGCCCAGGTGCGTCAGCCCGCTGTAGGGCGACACCACTTCGCGAGAAGTCTTTCTGTATAGTGCTGTTTTTAGACTCGCTCAGCCGGACCAGGGTCTCTATCGGCGTAACGCACGTAGGTAGTCTCGCATGCTTGACTACTTGAGGGTACATTTGAAATAAAGGTGGCGGGTTAAATGCAGTAATCGAGCCCCTAGGTTTCGGGGCTGCTGGTTGACGGAGCTTGTCTTTGCTAGCATTATTGCTACTTTGCCGGGACCGATAGGGCGATGCCGGGCTCGGTGCTATGGAGGACCTCGAGGAAGATGCGGGTGAGCTTATGAGAGATATCTCTGAGCGAGAGGATTGAAGCTTCTGGGGCCAGTTGCCGATGTCTACTAGCGAATTCCGTATCCCGCCATGCCTCGACGATTCTCGTATGGAAGATGTCTCCTCCACTACTTTGTCATCTTTTCCTAGTTTCGACTTGCTGAAAATATTTCTCAGGCCAATCTTAGATTCACGCTTTGCAAATCTCTCCGGGCGCAGTGGCACTCTGCTCTCGTTCCTGAGAATAGTGATGTCTGGTGGCCGTGATCGCCGCATCTCGTGTGAACGATTCTGGAGTGCCTCGAGACTTGGACCCCTTAGATCCGTGACGCCTGGTTCAGTCATTGTATATTTGCTTCATGGATTTTGCTTAAATTGGTGATAAAACAGTGCCGTAGCGTATATGAGGCGTTTTCAATTATAGTAGTATATTTGTAAATAAGGAGAGGAAGACGTGGCAATATGCCGTCGAGAGTTGGCCAACATATAGTGTGCAGAATGAGAGAAATAGCGTTCGACGAGACATATGATGCTCAAGTAGAGAGCATAACCAGAAAGGAAAGATGGCGAATATTGGGCAGAAATGTGAGGGGAAGTGACAGTAGTTCGTGAAGTCGAAGTCAAGGCAACCCTGTGTTTAGAAGCTCGATCGTAGATCGTCTATATAAATCCAATTCGGCAAACTGCTCTAAGTCCCGGTACAGCTGTCTACTATGGTATATGGGCCCGGCTAGTAGAATGTAGCTCGAGTCTAAGTGGGAATTGGACGTTGGGTAACTATTAGAGGTGGAGTTTTGGGCAAAAAAGAGAGAGAAGACTAGGCCATGAACCCACGAACCGAGAGGGCGGAAGGGTTTACTATGTAAGGTAGGTAATAAGTAAGACGGATAAAATTAGGAATCGAGTCCCTGAAGTCACTGGTGGATGTCCTATTGCCGGGTACTACCCAGGTATTAAAGAAAGGAAAAAGGTGCTAGGCATGCAGGTCGAAGTCTGCTCCGCGGTCTCATGTTTCCCTTCGCGTTCAGCAAAGGACTGGGGGGCGGATGTAAAAAGCGAACCTGCATACTGCAAGCAGACGTTTCCCCAGCTGCAAGCTTGGTGGGCGAGAAACTGGGAAAGAAGATCAGCCTGGGCAGGGCTAGGATTCGCGAAGAGACCAGAGACCCCTGTTCAAAAGTTCACGAACAGGCGAAGTGGGTTGGCAGGTTGGCTGTTGACGGCAAGGGGAAGGGGCTTGTGCATCCCGGTCAGGGATCTTCCAGCGCCCCGGCCCATGGCCGTGCGGCGTGGTGTAGCACTAGGTACTATGTAATACTATATTAATTGAGCTGACGCTATGCCCATTATAGTAGTACTAAGCATATGGTAGACGCTATGACGGTACCTATTGAATACTACTCTCGCCTATTATTTCGCTGAGGAATCCTCGGTACTGTGGTGGTAGTTCGTGGTAGTTCGTGAGACGCGGCTAGAGTTGCAACAAGACTTGACTCTCCATGGTCAAAATCCACCAATATGAGAACATTGGATTTGCTCCACCAGTTTACGGTTATCCTGATCTTGCCGAATTTTGGCATACGATCGGCTCGATACCCAAACGTACATAGATAGGCGCGGAGCACGACAGACAATCAATCTACATAATATACGATGGGGAAAACAATCCGGACACTGCCTATCGTCAAGACGCCAGACTATGCAGAAGAGACCAGTTGGAAGCCAGTTGGAAATTTTGGAGATTTTTGCTCGGAGAAAGACGAAAATTCCCGCCTCGGTTTTGGGGAACGTAACGATCAACCAGTAGAGATTATCTCTTTCTCCCATTCAAGTGGTTGGCGCCTGCACAAACGGCCAATTATCGTAGACTGCAATTTTCCGCAGCGAAGTCTGTCACATTGCGTGCGTCCCAACCTGGAAAGTTTCCAATGTTGTTTTGGACCTGTGAGAAGAAACGCGCCCGCGGGGATCCCTGATAGGTGCAGCGAATCAACGACGTGCTAGGATGTGATCTCATCTGTGAGCCGCCAAGTATTGTTTGGAGGCTGCAGGCCATGTATTGAGTAGCGGCGGGGAACTTATCACTAAATTCGAATAGAGATCTCCATGCTGTATTTTGCCTATGTGCATACAACCCATTGTTCTAATCTAAACTCGAACTTTAGGCCATTTACAAATGCATAGTGTTTCTACTCTTAACCCAAATTATTCCGCTTGGGGACATTGTGTGTGGTAGGCACCAGCAGATATTGAAAGTTATGTTGGATTTAACTTCACTGAGTGCTTAGCTATTAGGCCGGCAGGTAGGCAAGTAAGAAACTCTAATCAAGTGCTAATAAAACTGAATTTGACCAAGTGAGGGACAGGGCTATCTAAGGTACCTAGTGAGGCTCTAGTTTAAGTTTACAACACAGCCATATATAAATACTGTCAATCTCAAAGAAATTGTTCGTTCCATGATTTCCTGATCATGACTACGTTCTGTCTCGATGCAGACCATGGAAGCATAGGAGAGAACTCTGTTGTGGCACGAGGGGCCCTATCTACGAGCAGACTCCTAACACGTTCTACCTTCATACCCTTTAAAATTTATGGCATCCTTGTCAAAGGCACCAGCTAGTATGCCACCTCAGACTCTCCAGAGAACATCTAGCGAAAGGGGACAAGAGGAAAAAGAGAAGGAGTATGAGTACCTAAAGTTCCAGGTCAAAGATGCACGAAAGAAGATCAAGCCATCGCATAGCTTCGATGCAGCATACTGGACCTCGGCAGCAGCAGCCAGTGAAATTTCTATCAAACTTCACGAAACAGAAATCCATCTCGCCATCCAGAAGTGGAAAGAAGATGAGGGCGGCGACAATGCCAAGGGCTGGTGGGCCACGCCAGAAGCTCATCGCGTCGTAGACAAGGTCAGGGCCTCTCATTACGAGAAAGAGATATACAGAAAACAGGCGACAAAGGTTCAAGAAGGCGGAGCTATCAGGCGTACATTCCAAGCATTATTCACCACAAGCCAGCTAGGGTTCGGCATCAGGAAATCAGGCGTTGGTAAACGCACGAGAAGCGAGCAATCGAAATTCAAAACTAGTCTTATCGACTTTTATGGTGCTGGGACAGTGGATCCTAAGAAACCAAAGGTGCTTCTCAGCATTCACGACACCGCCACTGGTCAGGAACGGATTAAGTCTACGATCACAGCCGCCCACCTCGTCCCTCACTCGCTTGGGGAAGCCATGCTAGTCGCCATCTTTGGCATCAATATCGAAGGAGAATTGGATTCGCCACAGAATGGCCTACTTCTCGAGTCCAACATCGAGAAGGCAATGGATGATGGCGTGATAGCCATTGTTCCGGACATACCGGATGATCCATCAACACAAGAAGTAGCTAACTGGGAAATTACTCGACCTAAGAGCTACAAATGGAGAATTATCGATCCCGAGGCAGAAATCCTGGACGAACTTATAGAACTGCGTACTGCAAAATCTCCCAATGACATCACTATTCGAGATCTGGACGGACGACAACTCTCGTTTAAGAACGACATGCGCCCGAGAGCACGATATCTCTATTTCCTCTACGTTATTGCCCAGCTTAGGCTAGCATGGAGACACGAGTACCGCCAGGGTCCAAGTAAAGTCTTAGCGAGGCAGTTGGGGAAAGGATTTTGGGCCACAAAGGGTCACTACCTAAAGCGCTCGTTTCTTCTCGCGATAGCGGATGAGATCGGCCATGGTACGGACATTGTAGAAAATATTCCTATAGTATTCGGCGATGACAACGATCCCGATGACACGGGAGTCATCGGCATTGCTAAGTTATTGCAGTTTTGTGGGGACTCAGAGGAGGAGGAGGAGGAGTGGGATGACTAAATCGACAAGTAGTTGGTTTCAACACAAGTAGCACAATTTATTATCAACATATTATTTGCTTAAGGCTCAGTAATGCATATCTTTAGTCCCAGTCCAACACCATATTCGGTACTCATAGCGATAGTTCTGACAATCGCCGACGAATGGGGAACTGGAGATATGATCATACATAGGTAGATATATGTTGCACCAATAGGTATCGTAGATAGTTGATAGGGTGCGGTCGTATCGACTATCAAGATGCCGTGATCGAAAATCACCGGCAAGACGTAGCGAAGTTATCAAAAAACTATTGATATTATTACATATTACTACAACTTACAAATATGCGCAACATGCGCATCTGTGGTGCGGGAGTCTGCAGCAGCTGTGTCAGACTGTCTGTCATACATAAACCACCTATGTACTTTCATGATGCTCAGACCCTTATCGTTACATTACACCTGGGCAGTTTGTATGTAAATCATCGACACAGCAAGGCAACTTCGAGTGACAAATGTGACGAACTGCAGAATCTAAACGCCATGTCCTTTTCTCCGTCGATCATTTTCCATAAGTAAACCCTGCCCTGGACTGTTAAAGCTTCAATGGCAGGCAGGCCGGGGTGCGCGCATTGACATGGAGAACTCTATCCGAACGGTGAAGAACCCGCATTGGCTCGTGATCAGATCAGTGACCGGATTTTGACAGCCTCACAGACCTCGAACAACCAGAAAAGTCCTGATTTTTTCAATGATTACCCTGCTTGGATCCGTGAAGCTTTCCAAGGTAGTAGATTGTCCACCACGTTTTTTCTCTCTGATCTCTGCCGTGCGATGCTGCACAGAAATGGACAGTTGCAGGTTGCATGTGGATTCTCTCAGCTCAGCTGACAGTCATTCCATTTTCGTCCACGATTCCAATTTGAGAATACGACTTCTGTACTCTGTTCGTATCCTTGATAATATTCTTCCTGTGATTGAGATTCCATTATTCAATGAATGGCGTTCACATGTTACAATACATAACAGCTTGTATATCTACCATTTACGGTATGATGTATCCAGACAAATGGATAAGCAGTGCGACATGATGTATCTGGACCATTTATTTGCTCGGCACTTCGACTGCGCTATAGAAACTAGGGAGGTGGCCCGGATAGCTAACAGGTTAGTCGGTATGCAACTATTACCTCAGAAGCACAGAAGAGGGGAAAATATTGCTTCTAACAAGTTGGAAGCCTCGAATTCTGTCGGTAGCAAACCTCCCACATCCGGCCTTGGTGGCGCCGTAGCGTCAAGCAAGGTCGAGTTCCGTCATGATAGTTCCTGCAGTAGTGCCGGGGAAGTCGGGTTTGCTCACACCCTTCGAGCTTAGTGAAGCTTTGAAAAATTCTTAAAAACTGCTGCCAAGTTACGGCCCAAAGCCTCGAGTTCCCCGTCAGATCCGGAACCGAGAATAGGGAATCATCCAAATGAATTGGCTATAAACCTCCCTTTACTACTTCGTAATGACATAACAGTCGTTCAGGTGTCGCCAACGTCTTGAGGGAAAAGGTGTAACCAAATTTTCTTCGTACTACTTCAGCTGAGCACATTTGCATTTAATCTGCTGTGTTTTTTTAATGCAGTTCACGGTAAATTCCGTAGGAGGCGATGATTGGGCACAAATACATATGCGCGTCCCCCTTTAGAATCCTTCCTAACGGTTGTTTTACCAATTCTTGCCAATCAACCGAGGAGCCAACAATATCTTTCTGCTAACATTCTGTGGCTGTTCATATGGAGAGTCTGAGAGCCTAGGGCTCCAGCGTTCCTGGGGGTAAATCCTGCCATCCATTGCAGGGATATTGGTTGTGGACAGGGCCGCCACGCGTTTTAAAATTGGGATTGAAACCGCTCATCTACGAGTTCCGAGCCACCGGGTCCGCGTAGGGCAGCGGCCCAAAGATCCGCTATCGCAGAGGAAGGAACTTGTCATTTGGATCTTTAAAATCCGAGCAGCCGCAAAAGTAAGGGTTAGTTTGACAAGTGCTTCTGTGCATACATAGTACGAAATAGCACTAAGCTAAGGGCGCCCACGAATCAAAGAAGAATGACTGCAAGATCTGCGGTTCGATGCAGATAGATGCATCGATCGCTACTGGCTGATCACGAACAGAGGTTCGCCGCAGGGGTTTTAAGGGGCATACGAGTCTTACATGTACTCAGGCTTTTCAAACCGCCCGTAGCCGGTTCAGCAGCAATAATTCTCCTTAACTCATTTGTAGAGTAAGTCAGGGTAGATGCTTTTTCCTTCTTCTAGATCATCTTCGGCGACGTGTACAACCCCTATATCCGTACACAGGGCCAGGAGAGCTGCGTTCGTGTGAAACTGGTGACGCGTCCCGTGAGTGAAATATTGCTCTGTATGAACCTCGACTTTGGACAGGATAGTCTTCACACTTCGTACCTACACCTTTCTATCTACCGGCGGATATTCCGCACCGAAGCATGCTTCTTCTGAGTCGCCGAGGTGGAGGTGGAGGTGCCCGATTTCCGATTTCTTGCGTCAACCTGCGCACCTACACGAACCGAGGTGTTCGGCAACAGTAAAAATTTTCCATGACAGATCACCTAGTATCTCTAGGTATGCATAGACCATTGCATGAATCTAGGAGTACTAATTAGTCATAGCCTTGCGTAGACGAAATGAATGCCCCGTGATCGCGAATTTCCCGATTTATATTTGCAGCGGCGTGCCTGTATATCTTCATCACAACCATACCAGTGTAGACGAAGCTGTAAATAGAAGGATTTACTGAAATCCGGGACTCGTGCATCGGCGGTGCTCGTAATATGGCAATGATCATCATTGCTCGTACCTATGCCGCTGTGTGACCCGATGAGTGCGCCTGAGGCTTTGAAGTTGTTCATAGTCAACCACCAGGAGTTCTCCAATGCCACGGCAAGTGGCTGAAACGATCTGTCCGAAACGCCTATGGCCGTTAGTTACTCGGGGCCGGATAGGATCTTGAATATTCTAATTGGTAAAGATACGAATGATATTTTGAGTCAGCATGGTGTGTCGCTATGCGCGTGCGCAGATCTTGTGGCTCACTAAGGAGGCTCGGTGTTGATATGTTGAGAGCAGCAGGAAATCTTCGGTTCAAGGGAAGTTTCAGCTACCGACAAGAGGCTTTACACCTTACTGCAACAGGGTCACAATATCGAGTCCAGGCACCGTGAGAGTCACACCCAGCTGAGCTCATCCAACATACGGCCTCTGGTATCCGCCACCCAGTATCGATATCCTAGGACGAGGTAAGCCTACCAGCCACTCCGCGATGCTCGGTAAGCACCTTAACTAAGTGAGAGATCATCTCCAACACAATCGTTACAGGTTTCTCTGCAAATTAGGCAAATGGCCGGACTTCACGTAGTGGGAGGCAAGAGCTTTGCTTCTATTCAGGTATTTTGGTGCGCATTCATACTGGGCATTCGAATTATGCTACAAGCTGTAAGCCGCGAAGGGTACGAGAGTCGCAATCCTACGGGTTCCTAGAAGCGTGTCATTATGACCCATTAGGCAGCAAGATATTGCCTCTCAACGATTATTAGAAGCTGATGTCTATCCGGACGACGAGAATACGCAAGCAAATGAATTTGACTCTGAAAGATAGGTACTTACCTTCTCTAGGCTCATGAACCGAAAATGTTCACGTGGATGAGCCGCACTGACGAGTTGAACACTACCGCAACGCGTGGAGAACCGCCACGTAAAGATATCAAGACTTTAGGACCGTTCCCTGAACACATGACGTTTTGTAGAAGGTTATCAGACTTGAATACGCGGTCACGGTCGGACCTTTAGCCTTCGTGTTCTACGGATGGCTGTATCAAGACAACTTTAATGCTTCTGCTTATCTAGATCGGCTTAGATACATATGAAAAGACTTGAATGAGGATTGCAGGATTGCGCGTTGGCTAATGAGTGTACAAATGTCTATATTGCCTCCTGACGTGTGAGATGTGCCGAGTAGGAATTACCTAGTTTAGGTGTCGTAATGTAGTGAATGGCATTGATATCTCGTGGTGTTTGGATGGTTTGATGGTTATGCGCGGCTCAGGAGACACAAAGGCGAGAGACCTGACACAGCCGCAAAAGCGGTTATTTGGTTAAGTTTATCCCGGGGTCACGCCCGCAGTCTGATCCACATGAACTGACGTCAATGGCTCCTTTCGTTTGCAGGTACAATTCTTTAAGGAACCAATATGTACATATGCAGTTAGGTAATATGATGGCATTTTATGTTATTTTGTATTTGTAAGTTAGGTACCAGTACCTACACAGTAGGTAGGAACTTGTTCTCGTCGTTTTCTTCGTCGCTGCCATCTTCTTCACTATCATTTTTTCTTCGTCGGTTTTCTGTCGCCGTCTTCTTCATCGTCATCTTCTTCTTCGTCGTCTTCTTCGTTGTTGTTTTCTACTATGTAAGAATTTGCTTGTAAGACATATGTGCGGGGAAGTAAAACGACGATCTTAGCTCTATACCCCACATAAGGCCGCAGGGCTACATCCCACCTTAAGGTAACTGCATCATATCCGTTTCCCTATTAGTCTGTCTTCCTTCTAATAGTCCTACACAGACACTGCTGTTTGATCACGACTGTTGAAAGAAAAAACGCTTCGATATCATTCGACTACCTCGTCACCTGAGCAGCACAAGAAGAGCTAGCTTCAGCCTTAGCCAACTGCAACGTGTTTCCCGGTCTGCCGTTCGTGCCATGATCGTTTCTTTATTAGGTATCTCTGACGATCCAGACCGCCGACCTGCATAATTGTACGTCGTACCAGGCTATTACCAGTCGTACTCCATACAATTTCTCCATACTTTACCTCACCTAAACTTCCATCTCCACCTATTGTCGTGACAGCTCAGCTTAGCTTAGAGTTTGAAGGTACCTACTTAGCCACATCGCCTACATGTAAGGTAAAGGTTATTCCTTTACGTGAGGTAACTTCCGACTTACATATTCGAACTTCATACGTACATACCTACATAATACATGGAAAGTTCGTCCTCCACCTCTTAACATGGCCCCCGACCTCAATTCTCTTCCACCTTCATCTCCATCCCCATCTGCTGGACGTCCACGCATCATGACTTCTTCAAACGGTAACAGCGGAGACCCTACCGCTCGTGGAGAGTCGGCATCTCCCTCTCCCCGCTCTGCATCTACTTCGTTGCAAGCTGCTGCCACTATGAATGCCGGCCTTCAACATGAACCTACGCGACGTAAGTCTTTTTTTTAATATCTATTCATATCTTACGACCTTAACTCATATTTCTATTCTAGGCTCCTCAAGCAGCTCTTTATCTCGAAACCGACAATCACCACAAACGGGCCGGCGACGCTCCACCGTCCTGATGAATCTTCAACTCAACGACCCTTCACTTCCCGGTCCCGGCGAAATGATTTCAGAGGGTGCAGGTAGCGGGCATAGCACTACTAGCCCTCAACTTACGGCTACATCACCACTTCTTACCGGAGGTGATCCGCACCACAATAGAACACCAAGCTTAGGGGAGCTGCATCAGGAGCTAGAGGCAGAGCAAGAGGCTCAAGTGGTAGGCGACGTCACACATCTCAATATAATTTGGTAAATAACTAATTTGTGTCGTGATAGAACCGACTTCTGCACATGATTCGTCAGCAACAACTTCAACTCCAGCAGCTTCAAGCGTCTCAGGGTCAAAGCCAGACGAGCGTAGCTGCTGAAGATGCGACCCCTACTTCGGAGAGATCTACTTCCTTTCCCCCTTCGAGTTCGCAACCAGTCTTCCCACCACTACCAACTCCGGGTCCCCGTTCACCAGCCTTGTCGCACCCCCGTTCCTCTTTCGACATGGCTCGTGATGCCCTCCACCGCCGATCCCGGACCCCAAGCCGTGGTGCACCGTCTCCTAGGCTGAGATCGACGTCCATTAGCGGAGAGAGTGGAGAACCGCACATTTCCGGAGTTCGTGACGAGAGTGCCTATTATCAGGCCGAGACTCAGTCCTTGGTTCGTGAGAACCAAATGCTGCGTCACAGAATTCGTGAACTTGGTAAGATATTTACTGCTACCATATCATATAATCCCAGCCTGCTAACTTTAAAAAAAAAACAGAACGCCAACTCACCGAGGCTCATGCTAATGCGTCGACTCTGACTCGTGAGCCGGCACACCACTCACATCTCACCCAGTCCACCTCGATGTCTGAGGAACAGGGCGATGCAAGCTCGGCCGCTGCTACTGCGACTGCCACTAGCGCCACCCAACCTGCTGCCGTCTCGGAGACTACCAAGGAGGAATAAGACAGGCGAACTACGACTGTTGCATGTACAATACCGCCATGATTTCCAGGCGTTTGGTTGCTTGTGGCTATTGTGAAAGGACGGGTTGGACCCTTTCTGTGCCCCTTTGGTACCCGTTTCTTCGGCGTTTATGGTAGGCTCGGTAGGAAGAAGGACCTCGAGAATCAGGGACACGACTTGAGGAAACATGACATACCGTGTGTGTTTCCAGCTGTCTCTCGGGGCATCCCAAGGGGCTACTAGCATGAATAATTTCGTCTTTTCGGCAGGACCCTCGGAAAGGGTACGTTTTCCACACAATCATAGAGTTTGACGATAATGTGATGCGAATCACAGGAACTCGTCAACGCTAGCGATATTAGCCAACGTCAGTTGTATCAACTCATGAATTTCATACTAGGCATCACATTGCGCTTTTTCACTTTCGGGATTCTGCAACGTCGTCTAAAACATCTTCCCTTCGTGACCTATGATAAATGACACCAAACAGGTTTACTAAACCCAGGCAGAATTGAAAACGGCTGGATATTATATCTAATGAGACCTTCCTCATCGGTGCCAATGTGGTAGTCGGCCGTTATAATAAGTCGTTCTTAATGCTCTACAAATCTCATACCTTGGAGGAATTACTGCTGGGTTGAGTATAAGTGAATAGACAAAGTTTAGAGAACCGTTCTAGTTCAATTATCGACCAATGGTCGAATGACTTAAATCAAAAAGATTAAATCAGAGTTCCGAATCATTGCCTTCGGAATTACTTCAAGCATGGAGTAAAAGAGTCGCTACATGTATCTATTGGTTATGTGCTGTCTATGTACATATAAGCCGATAAGTGGGTAAGAGCTTCCATGTCATATAAATGATATCATTCCGACGACCGGACCTTCAACGGACGGGTTTGTTTCATATCTCCGTTTCCATCCCAACATTCTTCGAGTCTATTGAATGAACGAAGATGTTCGCGAGGACGGCTCGTCGGCAATTTCAGCCGGGCGGGTTGACAAGTCTGGAGCGGACATTCTCTAGCACGGCACCGGCCAGAGCGGATTTCACCCACGTTGTAAGTCACACGCAAGATCTACATCCCCGAGCCTCAAACCCGAACCCCAGCGCTTGACCGCCCAGCTCACACAGGCCCCCAGGTCATCGGCGGCGGCGTCGTGGGCCTCGCCATCGCGCGCGCGCTCGCCTGCCACCAGCCCGGCCCTTCTTCTTCTTCTTCTTCTGCCAATAGCACGCTGCTGCTGGAGCGGCACGCGCAAGTCGGCACCGAGACGTCGGCGCGCAACAGCGAGGTGATCCACGGGGGCCTGTACTACGGCGCGGCGTCGCTGAAGACGCGCCTGTGCGTCGCGGGGCGCGCGCAGCTGTACGCGCTGTGCGCCGCGCGCGGCGTCGGCCACGCGCGCCCCGGCAAGTGGGTGGTGGCGCAGACGGCGGGCGAGCGCGCCGCGCTGGAGGCCGTGCGCGCGCACTGCGAGGCGGTCGGCGTGCCGACGCGGTGGGTGGGCGCCGCCGAGGCCGCGCGCGAGGAGCCCGACGTGCGCGCGGCCGCCGGCGTGCTCGAGAGCCCCGAGACGGGCATCGTGGACTCGCACGGCCTGATGGCGGCGCTGCACGGGCTGTTCGAGGAGGCCGGCGGCGAGACCGCGCTGCACGCGGCGGTGGTCGGCGTCGAGCCGTTGCCCTACGGGCCCGGCAGACTACCCGGCAGCAGCGGCTGGGCGCTGACGGTGCGCGACGGCAGTTCGGGAGAGGAGTCGCGCGTCACCGCGGACACGCTGGTGAACAGCGCGGGGCTGGGCGCCGCGGCCGTGCACAACATGATCGTGCCGGCGGCGCGGCGCACCACGCTGCACTACGCCAAGGGCAACTACTTCTCGTACGGCGCGGCGCGGCCCCGGGTGCGGCGCCTGGTGTACCCGGTGACGGCGCCGGGCGCGGGCGGGCTGGGCACGCACCTGACGCTGGACCTGGCGGGGCGCATGCGCTTCGGGCCCGACGTCGAGTGGGTGGCGTCGGCGGACGACCTGGCCGTGAGCGCGGCGCGCCTGCCGGCCGCCGTCGCCGAGATCAAGAAGTACCTGCCGGCCGTCGACGAGGGCGCGCTGGCGCCCGACTACGCCGGCGTGCGGCCGAAGCTGCGGCCCGCGGGCGCCGTGGCCACGGGCGGCGGCGGGTTCGTCGACTTTCACATCCGCAAGGAGGACGGGTACGAGGGCTGGGTCAACCTGCTGGGGATCGAGAGCCCCGGGCTGACGAGCTGTCTGGCGATTGGCGAGTTGGTGAGGGATATGCTGTATGGGAGCCAGAAGGTGGAAGGGTCACCACCGCTGTGATATATCTACCCAAGTGAACATGTCAAGAGTTACAGCGGTTTGAAGAATGCCTACTTAGCGTTATAGAAATTTTTACGATACCAACCAAGGTAGAAAATAGAGGCAATACACAGAATACAGCAAACCATCCCTAGAATAGGGGTTAAAAAGATCTCACACAAAAACATCGAAAAAGTTGCTGGATAGCGCAGCGCATCTTTATTACGGGGAATATTATGTACAGACACTGGCAGAATGCAGGTGGCTGCCGCGAGCGCGAGCGCGAGCCCTGGACTACTTAGCGGCCCATATCTCCCCAAGGCCGACGAATACTCCTTGCAATAACTCCCTCGGAACAACGAAATCACTTTTAGAAGTGGCTGTGAAAGGGGTCGAGTGATAACGGCCTCCGTACCGTATCCGCCCTACGCCGTCGAATGGGGGAAAAAGTGACCCTCCGCCGTGAATGAAGACCTTGCCCTCTGCCTATGTAGCTCGAGGGCAAATAATGAAATCGAGTATCGTGTTGCCTTGACCCCCCCTTCCGTATGCACAATATGATTATGTATCCTACCAACGCCGCCCAACACTACCGCCCCCTCATTAGAATGGTGGTAGGAAATGAATTACAGACAACGGGGTTCTTAGCGGAGCTCAACATCCGGGAAGAATCTTCTGCCTTGTACGTTGACGCGGAATTCGTATATGCCATCCTCAGCGCCGACATACCTAGGAGTTCTTGTTAGTTCGGCACATTAGAAGCCGGCGATTTTGCAGGGTCACTCACAATGTTTGACCATCTTCACTCCAGGTCAAGCCGGCAGTGTCATCCGGGTGCTGTTGATGCTCACGGCTGCCCACTCTGATACGGCTGAATAGGGAGTCGTTCGACCAGACATCGGTGATGACTGGAATGGCCCGGCGGGCTCTGCTAGACTCGGCGGCTCTGGTGGCCCCGGTGGTCTGAGTATTGTCGTGGAGACCACCGTCGCCGCCGCTCATGTTGGCTAATGCCTCCAGATCAGACCATCCCGAGTTGAATCGGCCTACAAACCACGGCGAGCGATTTCGTTCGCGCGAGATAGGTGTACTCTCGTCGTTGTCGTTATTTTGGCCTTCCCTTCGATTTGCCATGATCTGCGAGATGTTGTCAACATTTTGAGTGAGTGCCTGCATGATGGAGCTCCTTCTGCGCGGTGTGGGAGCACGTCTCTCGCGGTCTTGTTCGGGTGGCGCCTGGCTAGCCGTCGAACGGTGCTGGTCACGAGTCTCCCTGTAGCGTTCGCGTTCGATGATTCGCGTCAAGGTCTCGCGCTGGAGGCCAGTTAGAAAGCGCAAGCTCCTTGATTCATTCATTGCATCGTCTTCGTTTCCGTGTAACGAGTTCTCGTCGCGGTACCATTGCTGTGCCGAGACAAGCTGGGGTGTTTGGTCACTTACACGCTGATCATAGCTTGGAGACCTTCTTAGACTATTTGCTATCTCTCCAGAAGCCATGAGAAATTGGTGTTCTCGGTTTCGTCGTTCTCGATCTTGTCGTTCCCGTTCCACAACCCGTTGCTCTCGTTGTTCTTGTTCTCGCGCCTCCCGTCGTCGTCGGTCGCTTTGAATAGCCTCCAAGATTGCGACTTCCTCTGAGCTGAAGGGCTGATTGAGTCGAGAAGTAGCATCGGAAGTGTCTGGGTTCGGTAGAGGTCGACCGGAGCCCGAGCCGGAACCCGAGTTGGAGCGACCCAAAAGTTCCAGTAATGAAAGAGATGAACCTGAGCCCGAACCCGAACCCGATCCTACGCCCGGAGTACGTTCAGTTCCAGTGTTGCGCTCACTACGAGGGTCGAGTAGGCGTGGATCGATGGTACTTCGATCGCTTAGTGAGAAATGATCGAAGCCATCGTGCTTATCTAGAGAGATGATTTGCCGTCGTTTGAAATTAGATCGCGCGTCTGCTATTCCGATCCTGCCTCGATGTTCCGACCACGCCAAGAGATCGTACGGTCCCGGGGAAAAGGCCATATCTCTAACCGCCCCGAATTCTCCGGGTGCTCGGTCCGAGTTGAAATACGTAACCAAAGATTCCGATTCGGGATCCTTGAGAGCCACGGCATCGAATACGGAAATGGTGCCATACTGAGTACCTACTGCCAAGTACCGACCAGAGGGAGAAAAGCAAAGGGCAAAGCTCCCTCGGCAATCTGTTGTATCTTCATTCCACTGGCCCTTAAGTCGTATCCTCGGCAGCTTTACCCACTCGAATCTCTGTCTCGGAACTCCGTGGAAGTTCTTGGTGAAGGATCGTCGTGCATGTACGTAGAGAAAGGGATCGTCGCAGATGGCAACCAGGAGACTCCCGTCGGGGGAGATGACTCCACGGTTGACACAATCGGGGTAATCTAGCTCGTCCTTGGGTAAGTCAGGCTCGTAGAGACTTACGACGGTAATGGATTTGTCGTTATTCGCTAGTACTGCCACGGGACCGTCGTATTGGCCAGGTGCTGGCGCATCCTTGGGAGGATTCCATATGGTTATGCAGTTGACGCGCTCGGCACCAATCTTGTGACTTGAAGCAGACCAGGTCTTGTTGGAGCCGTTAATGCGTTCCACGAGCCTAAGCATGTCACGCTGGAGCTGAATGATGTTGGAGGACTCGGCGGCGGTTATGTGTGAGCGCAAGTCGTTGTTAATGGCGTCGTCCTGTGCATCGGTGCGGCCCGACTCTCGGATAACCACGAACTCTCCATTTTCGCCACCGCAACAGATCCAACCGTCGCTAGCAACCAAACATCTGGGGTGGAAGCTGATCACTTTAATGGTCTCGCATTCGCGGGTGGTGGTATTAAGTCGCGTGATATGAGTGTTGTTGACACCGGCAGGGAAGTAGACGATATCCTGGCGTTCTGCACTAACCAATGATCGAAGCTGCCAGTGACTAAAACGGGTGGTAGTTAGTTTTGCACGAATAGATAGCAAGATAGATAGTAGTTAAGGTAGCGTTGTGTGAGACTTACATTGGCGAGACACTGGTGCGATAATGCTTGCGACCTTCTTTAAGGAGCAGGTTCTCGGTCGGCCATAGACTAGATGGAGAGAGTGATTAACCCCGCTGATTCATTATGATTATGAATAGGTTAAGATTTCCAAATCCTACCTGGCTTCCTCATCTACGGCCATGGTGCCAATGGCGGATGGTCAATGCCGCAATAATAGCTCATCAAGTCGCATCAATCATGGAAACGCGTCGGGAAGAAAATCAAGTAAAAGTGACACGTTAAAGAAGGGGGGCGCCGATCGTAGCTGAAGGTGTTTAGGTCTCGTCGTGGGCCGGCGACTTGAATTCAAGGCAATAAAGTCAACCGAGCTACCTCGCTGAGTAAAAAGATATCACCTCAGCGTCGACGAAATGGCGAATCCGATAACTTTTGTTTTATTTTTGGGTTGTCAAAGTAAAAGGTCCAACCAAAAGCCAGCTAGCTATACGGCCAACTTTCTTAATTAAGGAATGCACAACATTGAAGGCTTGGCCTGGTTGTTTGTACTAGGATCGTGGTATATCACGAATGCGGGACGGCGCAGGTTATCGGGAGTTGGGAGTTGGGAGTTGGGAGTTGGTGATTGTTGAAGAATTAGGTAGAATGATAGAATGTAGAATGATAATATTTTTTTTGGGTTGCTTTGAGACAATGAAGAACAAAGACGAAAAAGGTTCCCAATCTTCCTTAAGCTGAAGGCGTAAGGGAAAGGCTCCTCCGATGACGTCCAGATAGAGCAACAGCGCGGCGGACTTTTGCGCTAGGTGCTAGGTTACTACGGGTACGGGCAACCGCCACCACAGCTCACCCGCAATCCACCAGACCATAGGTAGGTACAGATTACAGGGTACAGTCCTGGTAGGCGCTCCCTACATTGATGTAGGTACTAACATGTAGGTACTAAAAAGGATCTGGCCGTTCAGGGTGATGCAAAGCGGGTGCGGTGCAGCAAACTAAACATACTATGTATATCTTAAACAACCTCAAACAACTCAGCCTATTAGAGTCAGACAAAGTATCCTTCCAGTCCAAGCTAATTACCTACATGTAGGTACTAGATAGATAGGTACTAGATTGATATGCGGCGATGCCATTTGTTACAATTATCCGGATACCGTAGGTAGGTAGGTATTCATCCTACTCCGAAGATTTGCAGCGGCTTACATCATGGCAATCATTGGCATGCACACATCTTTAGTATCTGAGACCAATAAGCCTACCGAATTATATAGCTGTAAAGCCATTAATTAAATTAATTAAATTGATTCGACTACGGTGCCATCCACCAATGTTGAAGTATTAACAATTGTTTAAAACTTACACCGTCAAGGTACCTAGGTAAGCTGCTAAGATAAGAGCAGCAAGGTAATGGTGTACGTGCTACGTTACCAAAAGCTGACATGCTCTTGCGATTTGAGGTCTAGAAGGACCCACGATATTATTACCTAAGCGCGGCTCCCGTTCGCCCAGCTTTCTTCTTTCGTGTTGGGAGAGCTCTTGCCGCTCGGTAACTACATAGGTACGTACCTCCCTAGTGGAGTGGACGTCACGGTTCGACCAACATAACCCCCATCTCAAAAAAAAATCAAATCGAATTATCATTGGCCCCTCCTAATATTGCCAGTTCACACCGCCCTCGGGGAAGCTCTCAGAAATCTTCTTCCTTCTAGTCGCCGCAGAAATTTTAGTATCCGCTCTCACCAATTCGCCATCTCCCCCATCTCGTAGATAATAATAAATACGTTGCCGAAAAAAATACCTGTACAGTACCTCGCTTCCTTCTTTCTTTAACCACGATCATTTGTCTCGGACCTGATACCCTCGCCGTTTTCACCTTCAGCCATCACCATGTTGGCCACCAGATTTGCTAGAGCTGTAAGTTGGAACAATCACCCAAATAATTATACTCTTACATGGCGCGTGACTAATCATGAATTGCTCGAACAGCTTCCCCGAGCAACCCCCACAGCAGCGCGATCAGCGGCACGATGGGCGGCGCCTATGCGAAAACCCCTAGGATCTAGCTTCGCTCGATATGAGTCGACGGAAGGAAAGGTTCAGGGAGCCGTGATCGGTATCGATCTTGGTATGTTGGCAATGGTCACCTCTTTGCTTCCAGGTCTTTATTAACGCATTTCAATTTAGGTACCACAAACTCTGCAGTCGCCATCATGGAAGGAAAGGTGCCCAAGATCATCGAGAACTCCGAAGGTGAGATCTTTCACTAGCGCATCTGTTCATTATGAGATATTAATCGAGATTGTAGGTGCCCGAACGACCCCGTCTGTAGTAGCTTTCGCACAAGACGGCGAGCGATTAGTTGGTGTTGCCGCGAAGCGACAGGCCGTCGTCAACCCGGAGAACACTCTTTTCGCCACCAAACGATTAATCGGACGAAAGTTCACTGATGCCGAAGTGCAAAGGGATATTAAAGAAGTCCCTTATAAGATTGTGCAACACACCAATGGCGACGCTTGGGTAGAGGCTCGAGGGCAAAAGTACTCGCCCTCGCAGATTGGTGGTTTCGTCCTCAACAAGATGAAGGAGACCGCCGAATCTTACCTGGGCAAGCCCGTCAAGAATGCTGTCGTCACTGTCCCCGCTTACTTCAACGACTCTCAGCGCCAAGCTACCAAGGATGCCGGCCAAATTTCTGGTCTCAACGTTCTCCGAGTTGTTAACGAGCCTACCGCCGCTGCCCTGGCTTACGGTCTCGAGAAGGAGGCTGACAGTATAGTCGCCGTATACGATCTTGGTGGTGGTACCTTCGATATCTCGGTGCTAGAAATTCAGAACGGCGTCTTCGAGGTCAAGTCTACGAACGGTGACACACACCTGGGTGGTGAGGATTTCGATATCCGCCTAGTCCGCCACCTCGTTCAGCAGTTCAAGACAGACTCTGGCATTGACCTGTCCGGTGACCGAATGGCTATCCAGCGAATTCGTGAGGCTGCCGAGAAGGCCAAGATTGAGCTGTCCTCCTCTCTTCAGACCGATATCAGCTTGCCTTTCATCACTGCCGATGCTTCCGGCCCTAAGCACATAAACACCAAAATGACCCGATCGCAGCTTGAGAGCATGATGGATCCTCTGATTACGAAGACCATCGAGCCGGTCCGCAAGGCACTCAAGGACGCTAACCTCCAGGCCAAGGACATTCAGGAGGTTATCCTTGTTGGTGGTATGACCCGTATGCCTAAGGTTTCCGAGTCGGTCAAGAACATCTTCGGTCGTGACCCTGCCAAGTCAGTCAACCCTGACGAGGCTGTTGCCATTGGTGCTGCCATTCAAGGTGCTGTTCTCTCTGGTGAGGTCAAGGATCTCCTGCTTTTGGATGTCACTCCTCTATCCCTCGGTATCGAGACTCTCGGTGGTGTCTTCACACGGTTGATCAACCGTAATACCACCATCCCTACCAAGAAGTCCCAGACCTTCTCTACCGCTGCCGACTTCCAGACCGCTGTCGAGATCAAGGTTTACCAGGGTGAGCGTGAGCTCGTCAAGGACAACAAGCTCCTCGGCAACTTCCAGCTAGTTGGTATCCCCCCGGCACACCGTGGCGTTCCCCAGGTCGAGGTCACCTTCGACATCGACGCCGACTCCATCGTCCACGTTCACGCCAAGGACAAGAGCACGAATAAGGACCAGTCGATCACCATTGCCTCCGGCTCTGGTCTGTCCGAGTCTGAGATTGAACAGATGGTCCAGGACTCTGAGAAGTACGCCGATGCCGATAAGGAGCGCAAGTCTGCCATCGAGTCTGCCAACCGTGCCGATAGCGTCCTGAACGACACTGAGAAGGCCCTGAACGAGTTCGCTGACCGACTCGACAAGACCGAGGCTGATGGAATCCGGGAGAAGATCACCGCTCTGCGAGAATTCGTCAGCAAGAGCCAATCTGGCGAGGGTACTGCCACTGCCGACGAGATCAAGGAGAAGACGGACGAGCTCCAGATGGCCAGCTTAAACCTCTTCGACAAGATGCACAAGGCTCGCTCCGAGTCTGGTGAGTCCGGCAGCTCCGAGGGTGGCTCTTCGGAGGCCAAGCCCGAGGACGAGAAGAAGCCGTAAATACCCCACTGAAGATAACGGTTTCTTAATCTACTATAACCACCCTTCGAGGTGAGGTGGGAATCATACGAGCAAGCCCTCCATACCTGTACAATCACCCCTGTACTCATATTTGCCGCTCTACGATATTCCCCCGATTACTACTACGACGACGACTTGGAGATAATCCACGGATCTGTCTCCCGATTCCCATACATTTGCAGGCGGTACGGGGCGTTCTGAGATTTGGGCAAAAAAAGCTTTTTACGTGGCAAGCTGAAAGGATCATCTTTCATCACGTGGTTTCCGGTGATCGTGCGTTGATACGATATGAGGCATTGGAAGGTGAGCTCCTCTCTGGTTTACGACGAGCTCTGTATATAAACAGCTATGACGAAGGATAAGATAATATCCTAATAAGACATCCCCTCTCATGATGATTGTTTCAATCAAATTAACTACGTGCCTTATGTGACAACCTTGACCATAATTGACAGGATTGTGCGGCATAATCTGGGTTGTATCTGATTAAGAATATATCGTGATATATCATCACTGCTAGTCCTCGTTTTTGATATACACTACCATTATTCAGAAGTCTATGTTGACTAGGTATATTGATATTAAATTTAGAAGGCTTCTATGCAGCCCCCTACTGAAAGAGCCAAACGCTTAGCCGCCGCCGCCATCCATGCCGCAGAAGCTTTGGCTCTGCCGTCTCGTGTCCGGGTCCATCTTACCAACCAGCTCGTTGAGATCGGAAGGCCGCTCGGCTAGCGAAATAAACATGCCACCTGCGCTCAGCAAAATTAGTATGTTCCTGAATAGTTCGACCCCTATTTATTCTAGTTACAGGAGACTCGGAAAGGGGTGCTTACCCTCGATGTGCCACGCGACGTGGCAGTGCAGCGCCCAGATGCCCGGGTTGTCGGCGGCGAAGCGCAGCACGACGTGGTTGAAGGGCGGCACCGTGACGGTGTCGCGGCGCATCGGGTTCTCCAGGTTCCACGTCGTGGCGCTGCTGGTCTGGCCGAAGGGGCCCTTGCCCCAGCCTACGACTTGGAACGTGTGGCCGCTGTTGGCGGGCAAGTTAGGTTAATTTTATGTGTTGGAGATCAACTGCCAAGCAGAATGGGAAGACTAGATCAAAGGGAAAGGGGAGAGGAACGCACTGTAAGTGCCACGGGTGCTCCATGGCGTCCTGCGAGTTGATCACGATCTGCGCCCCTTGGTCCGCGTCCGGGACGAGTAGGACCTGCTGGTTCAGCCCGAAGTCCCAGCTGTTGTACGAGTTCGCCTTGTCGGCGGTGAACTGCTGCTCCGTGGCTTTCCAGAGCGTGGCGTTGTTGGGCAGCGGGGCGTACGCCGTCTTCATTTTGTTAGCATCCCACACTTTTTTAAATCATATCTTACATAGTACTCCCTCCTGGGTAAAAAGGAGGTAGTATGGTACGAAGAGGAAAAGAGAGGATACCTTGTTAATGAAAATCCGATTAACGTCCTGCGCCTGCCGGAACGCGTACTCGAAGTAATGCGTGTTCGCCGCGCTGACGTTGACCGCGGGCTGCCTGCGCATCGGCGCCGGCATGTCGAACGGCATGTCGTCGCACCCCTCCCACACGTCGCCCCTGAGCCCGTTGTTGTCGACGCCGTACGGGTTCGTCGTGTTGCCCGCGCGGCCAATCACCTCCCCCTCTCCCACATTCCCACCACCACCACCGCCACCCTCTCCTCCTTCATCAGCATCAGTCTCATACGCCAAAACGCCCTTGACGCCGTACCCCGCGCCCTCGAGCCCGGCGCTCGTGTACGGCGCGTACGGGAGGAAGCACGTCTGCGGGATGGACGCGCGCATGTAGTAGCGGCCGGGGCGCTGGTCCGCGGCCAGGACCACGGACGCGCGCTGGCCGAGGTTGAGGTAGACGCCGCGCGCGGCGAGGGGCGCGACCTCGACGCCGTCGAGCTCCACGATCGACAGCGTGTGGTTGTCCACGCTGAACCAGTAGCTGAAGAAGCTGGACGCGTTGATGAGCCGCAGGCGCACCGTCTGGCGGGCGCGGATCGTCGTGGTGGAGAGCTGCCCGCCGGTGCAGGGGCGTGGTGGGGGAGGCTGGTCGGGGGAGGGCGGGTACGTGGTCGAGCTGATGGTGCAGTTGTACGTGTTCTGCCCGTTGAGCAGGATGTTGTCGGCTAAGGGCTCGACGCCGGATTCGGTGGGTGCCCATTTCGAGGTTGGGTTGAGGTAGCTTTTTAGAATCTACATTGTATCGAAAGTACTTGGTTAATATCTTATTATAAAATAGATTTGGCGCTTCAGGTACATGTCTTACCACCGATCCGTAGGTGTGGTACACATCCGACACGAATACCAGCTTCTCGTCGTCCGTCTTGGGCACCATCTCGTCCGGATCGTGTATAACCTGAACCACAGAGTCAGCTTCCAGGCCCACGCGTACTAGGACATGCACTTCTCACAATAGCGCCATAAGCCCCGTCGCTATACTGCACCATCGTGTGCGCGTGCCACCAAAACGTGCCCCTCTGATCCGCGACCCGAAACTCGTACGTGAAGTTCCAGCCGGCCGGAATCCCGCACTGCGTGACCCCGGCCACGCCGTCCATCCACGTCGAGCCCCGCTGGTTGATGCCGTGCCAATGGATGGTCGTGCTGGCGCTCGCCATCTGGTTGTTCACGTGCACCCTAATCGTGTCCCCGATGTTCGCCTCGATCAGCGGGCCCGGGCTCTGCCCGTTGACCAGGACCATGGGCTTTTGGAATCCGTCGGGCGCTGCGTACGCTTGCGTGATGTTGAACACATATTCACGGATCTTTGCTTCTTGGGAGACGATGAAGCCCGTATCAAGCTCGAGTTCAGTCTTGTTGATGAGCTTATCGATTGGGACAGAGTCGAGGGTCTCGGGGATGTCGTAGTAGCTGCTGTAGTTGAACGGCGCCGGGGCGTATATCGTTTTCGCCTTGTATCGTGTGTACCCGATCCCGAAGCCCACACCTAGAGCTAGCGCCACAATGGAGAAACATACGAGAGACCAGGCGAAGAGGCATAAAGAGACCGTCTGTGGCGACCGCCTTTCAGGCAGGGGAAGAGAGATGTCGCTGGTGCTTGCCCAGGCCTTCGAGTTCAAGGGCTGGTCTAGTCCTGGTGTACTCTCATTGTCGAGTATCATCAACCCGCTGGTGCTGGGTGAAGAGCGATGGCCGAACATAGTCACTGTGAACCATGGTGAAGAAAAACGGAATGCAATCGTGGTTCCGGCGAGGTGTTCGCGTTAACTACTACGCACGTACGTGACGATGTAGCAAGGGATGGGACCCAATACTTTTTAATACTAATTAAGTAGGTACCTAACCCAGGTATGCGTTGTTGCAGGCGGGTTTTGGTAAGACACGGAACGATAATTCAATCTAGGGATCCTTAAGAACACATATTTAGGGGAAAATCCACATTTGAAAAGATAAAGAAATTGGCAAAATGTCTGAATTTTATCGAGGGCTCTATGCCAGATAGACATAAATACCTAAGGTAAGCTAATAGTAGAGCAACGTCTATCTTCCAAAGCCGAACCATCCTCTCTTCTGAGGCTGGGCTGGCTCCGTCGGCTTTTGCTCCGACTCGGGAGCGGCGGCTGGTGCCTTTCCGGGGTAGTTGATATAGTTCCAAGCAACGTCGAAGAACAAAGGCTTCACAGGAATAGGCTCGACCTTGGGTGGGTAGTCCACAAGGTTTTCCAAATCTACGCCTTCGGCCGGGTACTCGAATAAGCGTTGTACCAACGGTGCCCTTACATTTGATGAGGTGGTGTTTGCTGCCTTTTGCCGCAAGTTATCTATTTCGACAATGGCGCGGCACCGCTGGAGTTCTCCTTTCAAGAGCTTGTGGAGGAATTGGATGTCATTCTGACGAATTTCAATATTTTGGGGCGAAGACTCCGAGGAAGCGCCATGCTTGGAGAAAAAGGCCACCGACTGCTGGCACTCGTCGAATGCATGCTTAGTAAGAGCCAATGCATTGAGCGACTGGTTAGTCAATGAGTGTGATCGCGCAATGGAAAGAGACCTATAGAGTCGGTAAGTAATTGTGTAGATAAACTGTTTGAACTGGACATGTGAACACTAACTTGAGAGCATGGAAATATTTGGCGGTTGCGTCTAATTGCGCTTGTAAGCCTTCATCGGCCGCAACACCTGGTAATTCCTTGATTGAATCAATGCTCTGTATGGTGGAGTCGTAAAGGACGACTTTGTCCTTAAGTCGAGAGATCTTCCGTCCAGGTGGCTCTATCTTGGGCTTCCGAGAAGAGGCGTCTTTCTTGGATTTCCGAGTAGTGGTGGGTGCTGAGTCCAGGAGGGCGCCGTCGTGCTCTCCACTCAACACTCGGTTGCGACCGATTCTCCAGCTTATCATCTGGTAGGTGACGGCTGTGCGAGTTATTTGTAGACTCTGTATCCGAGGGTCGTTCTGCGATACACCCTCTTCTTTTAGCTCATCGATAGCATGCTTAGTAGCATCTGCCGCATCCTGGCTGGCTATGAGCACGTCATCGTACGCCGCAGACATCTCTTTGGGTAGTATCACATCAGAAGATGCTAACTTCTCCGCTAATCGAGCGGTTGCTGTTTCAGCCGAGGCGAGAGCAAGGGCGATAGCTGCATCTTCTATCTTCACCTCCCGTGACCTCCACGTGATGGTTTGGGGCGCATTCGGGGCGCCAACCTGACCTTTCTGAGCATCGGAGCCGCTCTTGTTGAGCAAGTCCGGAGCTAGCTTGTTGATCTGCTCTACCAATGAGGAGTCAGAAGTAGGAAAGGCTCTCCTGGCAATGGTTGGTATAGCTAAAGTTCTCGGAACCTTGCTTTGGTAGGCTGCATATCGAATAGAGGGATCGATGGTCTCGGACAATAGGTCCTTAAAAATATCCCCCTTCATCGAGGTAGAGAGGGCGTTATATATGATGCGCGCAGTAGCGTAGCTTCGGAGACATGGCTCCCAGCTCTGTTTTTCAAACTGATTCGCGCCTCGTAGTAGAGAAGCATACGCACGTGCTTCCAAGATATCGGTATCACTAGCACCACTCGTGGTACCATCTGACAAGATTTGGACGAGATATTCGGCATCTCGAGCGCCCTTATCAAGTCTCGATATGATATGGGAGCGGGTTCTGCCTGTGATGTTTTTGGTGTCGGTCGAGTGTACAGCCTTGAACCTCATAGCGTGCGCCCAAGCTCGCTCTGCTGTCAATAGTTGAAGGTGAAGGTACCTTGTTCCCAGTCAGCGATACAAAATAAGACCTTAGTAAATGATAATGCGCATACTCTCGATTTTCCGAGACATTTTCTGCTGTGACGGCATCTTTCTTGCTGAACTTGGCCCGGCTCCTGGTGATAATATTTAATCTCTTTCGACAGTTGTGCAGCTTCTTGACGAGCTGCTTGTGGTAGGTGTTGTAATCTCCGTAGAGCAAGGCCTGGTTCCTGGCCGAAACTACGAAGTTGGTGATGTCCATGGTGCCGTAGTATACCAAGAGGTTTACAATGACGAAATTCGAGATGTTGAATTTCTCAAGTTAGTTGGTTTGCTCAATGGTGGGGGGGTTAGATTTGGTGGGCTCCTTATTTGATTTGACGTGGGGTAAAAGCATATATTTCTTTAGTGTAATAGGTAATTATGTAGAATATAGGTACCTGTGGCAGCTGTGGCTAACGATTGAAGATCCATCCATGGATGGATTCAATGGTGCCATTGACCCACTATAAAAAGTTAATGACCTGATGCTTGTGGCTGAGATAACCGATAGCTTGGAAAAAGAAACGAAGTCAAAAAATCTAAAGCTCATTATTGTTTACCGACAACTCTCTCTCGACTTACAAGTTGTGGTTGTAGTATGAGGAATCGGGCGTGATTGCTAAATATCTACGGTTCCGACATGCCCACCCATGTTCTATTTACCAACTCATGTGAAACGAAATTAGCTAGGTATTTATTGGGTTCTGTTGCATGGTAAGCCAGTCTTGAAATTTATTTTTTTAGACATCTCGAATGTCTCGAATGTCCTACTATTCTAGTTTTGCGCTGCGAACTCCACCAACTACATCTATGCTCACGTTTCTATACATTCCAGTCCCGAGGATGCCTTGAAGAGCGATAAATAGGTATTTGCTACTTCTCGACTTCTCGACCGTCGTGCGAAGTGGCTTGCCGTCTCAATCGTTCTCTCAATGCTGGAGAAGACGGCCGCGAGTTTGGAACCATGCGGCTTCCAACGAGTAGTTCCCGGCGCCACCCAGTCCTTTCGGGCCACGAGACAGCTTCGTAACGCCTTCTGGCAGCATGGTGCCGCTGACGTCGAGATTTCCGCTGCTTGGCAAGCATTGATGCACGGCACTTTCCATCTTAACATGGACTCGGCGTCCGAAGAAGACAATGGCTCAGCACTGAGTGCTTCAGCCTTTCTCCTCGACTTTCTGTACCCCAGCGGTGCTCTCACCCTCATGCGTCGTCTGACTACGATCAACCTTGCTCCCGATCGTTCGAATAACCCTCGCTATAGTCAGCGCTTTTCCAAACTTGCGCCTCGCTTGTATACATCGTCTCTTCCCCGCCGACAAGCCGACCGTTCGAGGGCTGAACCTACAACTGATCAAGAAGCACAAGGGCTTAAAAGTACAACGCCAGTCAACGAAACTGAGACAGAAGACCTCCATGCCGGGGAAACAGGTAAAGTTTCGGCTATAGCTGGTGAAATAGACCAGGGGGCTGAACCTGAGTCTCATGAGACGCAGACGCACCCGAACATCCTCATGGATGAAATGGGTGATTTAAGCGTAAATGGTCATATCGAAGAGTTTAAGGTCTTGGTGGAAAGGGGTAATCCTGAAGATACCGATCGCGTCTGGTACCATTACAGGGCCTTAGACGAGTCATCACAGACCGTTTACATACACCAGGTTCTACTTTTTCTTTCAAGGAGTGGTCGATTATCCGATGCTTGGAAAATTTCGGAATTATTTCACAAGTTGCCTCAATCCCAGTGGGCCAATCATACATTCGTCGCCGGCGTCACAGCCGAAATCGACCTGCAGAACTCCGATCGAGCACTCGAAATCTTCGTGAAAGGGCTGGGACATACCGCCCTGGAATCTCCTTCTTTGGTCGATGCCTTGGACTTGCTACTTGCTAGCGCCCTGCGGTCTTCCACGGCGGAATTGTTGAAAGATGTATGGAAGCACTACCCTGAGATGGCCGCACGATGGGACTTCGAGGGCATAACGTCCCAATTAAAGCATGTTGCCTCGGTACCTGGCCTTGCTGAAAAGGCCCTCGAATTCCAGGCATACGGTCGGCAAGTGTTTCAAGACTTTGAAAGTACAGGAGTCGGTCAGGAGGCATTAGATATGCTGGAGAGAATTCTCGTTCGCCGAGCTCTCGTATCGTGTGACGACGACCAAGTCATCACCCTTCTTAATGTAACAAACGACCCCCTTGCATTTGAAGAATTTCTGCGCTCGGCAGTACCCAGGGGCAAGGAACAACTCGGAGTGGATGTGTATCGCATCTATCGTGACCTACCAGGGAGCATGCCAAGCCGCGCGGTGTTGCATGAGACATTTAAAGCCATTGATGGCCTCAATGTGCCGGTGTCAATCAAATACAACACCATCGAACTGCTGTGGGGTGACTGGCATAAATTTCATACTAGCCCTTCTCGCAGAGCCTTTCAGAAGCATCTTGCCTTCTACGCCGCTCAAGGAGAAACACAAAAAGTCACCGAGCTCTGGGTTAAGTTCATTGAACTACACCATGATGATCCGTGTAAGACCTCCCTGAAAAGCGATGATGCCTTCTCCCATCTCCTCCAGGTATATGCTGTCCGGGGCGAAGCTGAAGAGGCACAGCGCATATTTGACGCCATTTCGGAGAAATTCGGCCTTGAGCCAAATTCATACAATTGGAACATTCTTTTAAATGCCTACGTCAAGGCGGGCGATTACGAAGGTGCGATATCCACATTCGAATCCATTGTTGCGGCAGGAAAGCTAGACCGATATAGCTACGGGACAATGATGGGAATGGCCGGTGACAGAGGCGACTTGGGATTCACAATTGATCTATACCGCGGGGCACCAAGCGCCGGCGTGCGGGCGGATAGTATTATTCTCTCTAGCCTCGTCGAAGCATACTGCCAAAACGATAATTTTCGAGCCGCTGAAGACGTATGCCTCCGTGCTACAAGGAAAGGAATTGCCTCAACCCAAATGTGGAACAAGCTCCTTCATTCCCACGCTCTTCGCCGAGATCTTGCCGCTATTAATAAACTTCTCAATATTATGGCTGAGAATAATATTCCTTACGACCAAATCACTTACCAGCAATTGCTCCTAGGCCTGTGCATATGCAGACAATCGCAGCACGCTCTAAGTCTGCTCACGGTAGCCCTAAAAGATAAGATTTTTGAGGTCACCCTCGAACATTTCCACATCGTCATGGGCGGCTTGCTCACAACTGGTAACCCGGCGGCAGTGTTAAGCCTCCACAGGCTGATGCAGGACTACGGATACCCGAGTTCGTCAGAAACTTTGTTCCGACTGACCCAGGCACTGGCACAATGGAAAAATCTGCCCCCGGCGCAGCGAATACGTTTAACCTCAAAACAATGGCTCGGCAAAGTACTCCATTCATTTAATGATATATATGGCATAAACCGTCAAGAAAAATTAGGGGGCCTATCCTCCCCAAAATCTAAGCGGAAACGGTCGGGCGAGCTGTTGGGAACAAGTATCGAAAAATACCATTTCAGCTCCATGGTCTACATTTTTACCCAGCTGAAAGACTTTGTCCGAGCTCATGAGCTCATCGACCTTTACCGCTACGTCTTCCAAGGTCAAGATGACTGGGATGGGCTCTTGCCTGCCGCAATGCTCAGTTCCGTTATGCTTATGGATTTTCAAGAGCAGCGTTATAATCGAGTCCAGACGACATGGGAACTTCTTTTCGAAAATGCGAAGAAGGAAGCACGATCCGCCACCTACTCTAAAGAGCCACCGCACACGTCGAAGATCTCGCCTAGGTACCGCTACGTCCTATCAGGTGGCCTCGGGGTTATGCAGAGACTATTCTTTGCTCTGGAGGACGCTTCTAGTCTCCGAGGGCTAATTAAAGATGTTCTTTCCGCGGGGTTCGAGGTAGACAGCAAAAACTGGAACTACTATGTCCAGGCAATGGCCCAGTTGAAAAAGTACAAGGAAGCGTTCGTCACCTGCGAAAACATGCTGATGCCGAACTGGATGGGATGGTATGTGGTGCGCACCAACGAGCCCGTGAAGGATAATCTGCCTCTCGACCTGCGCCGGAAGGGGAAATCGCCACGGTATCTAAGACCAACTGCCACGACGCTGTATCATCTCGCGCGGTGCTATATGGAGCTAGACCGGCTCGGCCCCTGGTCTGCCAAAGCGGCCAAGACGATGCAAGAAGTAGAGGCGGAGTGCGTGATAGCAGTCAGAGCCATCAAGTCTATGAAGCGGGTTCACTCGAAGCTCGAGTACGAAATCCTCAGCCAAGAGGAGTACGTTGACATAGACGAAGTCGAAGCTAAATATGAAGAGGTCCAAGATCATCATAGAGACGAAGAAGTCGGGAGCTGAGTCTCCGGTGCAAGCTTAGATATCCAATTGTATATGTAGCATTATTTTGAATATATGTGCAATATGACCTCGTACATTTTGAAAGAATGTTGGGAACCGTTGACTCTGCTGAAAAGTTGGAACCGCATGTGGTCAACACTAGCATCTTTATTAAACCACAGACAACGACCCTTCATGAAACTTATCTAAACATTTCAATTTAGTGTGCCCGATGACTTGGGTTGAAGGCTTACAGAGCATAACCCACATGCTGTTGGAACGGCATTGGGCCCTAGTTCAGGCGAGTCTCCGCAAAATTACCCAACTCTTTGACAACACAAAGGGCGCATGCATCGAGTTTGCAAGCTCAGATTCCCATCTACCACTCTTATATAGAGGCATATGCAAAACATGGTTACCTAGTCCGGAGTAGATGATCCATTAGTCCTCCAATGATAGCAACACTCAAGCCCACAACCTCATCCCAGCGTTTCATACCAGCGCACACTTTCAAAGACATTAGGCGCTGTTATTCCGACAAAATGGCACTTCCGTTTCCGCACCCGTCCGCGCTTCTGCCGCCGGGCCTCACCATGTCCCGGTGCACGCCGGCCGATGTGTCGGGGATGACTTCGGCTTGGTGAGTCACCCCCACACGTTCAACCCACATCTCGTAGTTGATCGTGGAAAAATTAGGTAGTTAGCTAACACAACGCCTTAGTGAGTTTAATTCTGCATGTCTCTAGTTTGACTCGAAATTTTGCTTTTATTTCATCCCTAGCCATATCACGGAGAGAAAAAAGTTACCTGCACTCTACCGTAGACCAGAGTTTACTATCACCACTCGTTACTAGCGTAGCACTAGCATGGAATACGAGTGAGTTCAATACTAATCCTGATGCCCCTTATGAATAGTCATGAAGGCCTTCCCCGCCGGCTCCGCCTTCACATACTGGTGGTCCCCCTCCCTCGACGTGATGAAGAAATGGCACGACGACCGCATCCGCGGGCGGTTCGCGGACCCGCACACGCAGCAGTTCAAGGTCGTGGACGAGACCACCGGCGCCGTAGTCGCGTTCGCGAAGTGGGATCCCCCGGCTACCATGAAGGGGCTGCGGGGCGGTTTTGTGACGTACGATGAGCACGGGGAGGTGGCTAAGCAGCAAGCGGGCGAGGGAAGGGGGGGAGGAGAAGGAGGAGCGGAGGGAAAGGCCAAGGTGATGACGCAGAAGCTGCAGGCGCCGGAAGGTTCCAAGGAAGGGCTCTACGAGGACTTCTTCGCTAGACTCAAGAAGATGGGGGAGAAGTGGCAGACTGATGAGAAGTTAGGTGCGTCTTGCCTATATCTACCTATCTAACCTACCTCGTCCCATATCCCATAAATACACCCCTTACGCTCCTGTCCACCCATTTTCTAACGAAACTTACCAACAGTCCTCTCCATCATCTGCACGGACCCAGCGTATCACGGCCGCGGCGTCGGTTCGGGGCTAATACAGAGCGTGCTGGACGTCGCGGACGCCGAGGGCATAACGACGTACCTCGAGGCGCTGCCGCTGGCTGTTCCGCTGTACCGGCGCCACGGCTTTGTCCCGGTCGATAGGCTGGAGTATGACCTGACCAAGGCAGGTATGGAGGGTACGGCCGTGCTGACGATCATGGTGAGAGAACCGAAGGCGACTGCATGAACTGGTGTTCTAGGGATTTGTTGTAGATGTAGAGAAAGGGGGATTTAGATCTGCGGGCACTCGGCTTGACTCTTCGTTAATGCTTTTAGGAACGGTGTTTACTACAGCACTCAACTCCTTAAGTGATAGGTTTTAATAGGATTGGGCATCATCTCCTATGCAAGATTCTTTTTTCCCTCATCAACTCTGGATCGCTCGTCTTGAGCTTCACTGCCTACCTTCTCTAGTCTAATTCTCATCCAACCACGGCGACAAGAGTCCATACAAAACACATAGATCCATATCTAACACGGGTTCAATGTCAGTTCCACATAGATACTAGTTGAACGCTACCATATGCCCGTCGTCTCCCCAGCTGTCGTTGGGAAACTAGCAACTCGTTAGCCCGCAATGTCTACCCAAACCGGAAACCCGTAGCTTACAGTAGCTCGCCGACGGTGCATGCTAGTGTAACTAGACACGAGAGCTAAGCACTGATGACGATTCGATTCAGATATGCATATGCATATACGCGTCCACAACATACCTATCTGCATGGAAGAGAAAAGGGGGGAGAAGAGCGCGGATACACGCCTAGGTACGCGTAATTCCTAAGCATAGGTCGACGTTGACGGTGGTGGTAGGTAGTGGTGTGTAGCACACAACGGGAAGCGCAGCCAGCCGTGCTCGGGAAATATTCCAGGCCATGCGAGACGCGCAGGCTGCGTGCGGCATCTTACCAGCTTTGGCGTTGTGTATGTGCTCCCTACCGCTAGAGGAGGCGCTGGGAAGCGTTTCGTCCGCACTGCATTGAAACGGAGGGAAGTTGCGGAAGGCTGCAGGGTTCTGCGGCGGCGTGCTCTAGACGTGACTCTATGAGGACAGCTGAAAATGGTTATATGGCAATCTACTTGACCTACGCGCTTAGGGTAGTTGCATGTATATGCGAGCCATCGTACATGTAGGTGTTAAGCCAGCACTCATAAGCAAATTTCATCTTCTTATTAACCCGGTGAAGTTACGCACGTGTCGTCATCGAGCACATGTTAGACGAGTCCGGTAGATATTCGCTACACAAGGCGATGATTGTGGTTCCAACTTGGCATGTCTAAGTGCAAGCGAGACTTTGTGGAAGCTACTCATTTAACGTCTCTGCCATTTTCTCTTGGGAGGCCTTCCGAGAGTTGAGGGATCAAATCTCCCTTGATCTAGCTAAGCGATGTCGGTCATTTAGTTGAGTGAGACTTGTCAAGGACCCTTTGTCTAGAGAAAACGGTAGTTGCGTATGATTACCTAATGCATCATGCATCTTGCTGAATTAATAAGTCTTGTATGATCGACGGGTTTGACAGGTGTCTGGTGGATCGTAAGGCCAGGGGATGAAGCAAGTCGGGAGTTGCCCATAATATGTAACGACCCTTGTTGCTATGTGGGAGCATTGGAGCTAATGTATTACGAAAGCGCGACGGCCTCATCACTGGCCACGTCGCATCTGCGATCTTGTTTTGTTCTGTAATACTACCGTGGGAGCTTTTATTTATCACGGACGTCCGCCTTGGTCTTAGGCTTGGCATTGCTGACGCCTGGTAAATGAGCGACGAGCCCAGTTCGTATATCAATATCCACTGACCGTGCGCTCTGTCAGCATTTTGTTGATCCTCTGCGAAGAATCTAGTTTTGACAGCGAATCCGAGAGCGGTAGTTGCCTGGATGTGATGCATGTTAAGTTCCCGTTTCCCTTGAAACCTACGTATCTAAGAGGGCACCGTAGGCACGATATGCTACGTAGTATATGATATAGGGAGCGTTAGGGACAACTTCGGCGCGGTGTTATTTATTTTAACGTCGGCGGCGTTAATCGACCATATATGAGGTGTGGAAATGTGAGACGAGCACAGCCAGCAGTTTCTCACTGCCAACGCAGATATGCCAATTCCTGCGAGCTGTGCAGCAAGTAACGGAGCACAGCAGCACCTAGAAAAATATTCCCACGCGTCGGGCCTAGTTCGAGGCTACGCGTACTCAGGCATGCGGCCCGTGGAAACCACTGGCGGCTGCTAAATCGGGAATTAATTCTCCTTACATATGCCGACTATAAGAGCAAATAGGCAATTTGAAATGAAAGGGTCAGGGGCCTAATGAGGTGTGAGCACCTATGAAAAGTAGAACAGCTGCCAAGATTCCCCAGGTACTGGAAGTTGGTAATTCCAAGCTCCAATGAGTAAGTGACTGCATTTGCACCATTGCCCCGGGATCGACTAATAATATGAGGGTAGCATTACATGGTAGAACGCATATTGACAACAACTCTCATCCATGCTGAGGCGCACCCAAGATGATGCGTATATGTATGCAAGGTGCAGGACGGATCGATGATACAAGCGTGACTACGCTGCCAGACGGGGTTCCCAAGTCTCAGGTGGGTCGTGCTACAGAGAGCGCACTTGAAACGACGCGATGTGCTGTTGACGATCCGCCGCTAATCTCATCGGTAAAGTACCTAGTGTATGCATCCCGTATATCTGCTCACGGCCTTTTATGTCTGTTCTTTCTTCGGCTACCGATCCAGAGCCAACCAAAGCATATGTTGGGATGGAGGCTTTGGGATGAGGCGCTTGCTCATCGTGTGAGTAGTAGAGGATCGGATGGGTGATGTGATGGCGAAGTTAATAACGACAAACCTTTCCCCAGACCGCAACTAGCGGATGATGTGCCTGTGCAGCTTGTGTGTGTGTATGCAGACAAACATGATATCCAGGATACATAAGATCATCTCAGGGGTCTTATTTCAGCTCCTTACATAATAAAGAGAAGTAGCCAGGGACTGATTGCCGTAAGGCAATGTTAGAAATAGACCGACATTTCCAAGTTCATGATGAGATGTGACAGAAAAGAGGATCTGGATTCTGAAAAAGCTTCTTGATGCTCTGCCACGAAGCAAACTCCAGTCACACGCCTGCTTACGGCTTGTTTGCTTACGTATTCTTCTAGAAGAATGGACGGGATGTCGTGATGTTAAGCAACGGTGCATTCCTCAGCAAGTATGAGGGCGTCGAACAATTTGTCTGAATCGTTTCGTGGCTGAACGGGAGTGGACCATTTTCAACTTGAAACACGATTTAGCGGGCGAGCTGGGGGACCTTTCCTCTACCGCACTTGACTGGGCCTAAATCGCCCACTCCCCATGCTGTTAATCAGATCAACCCTGGGATTAATATTGCGTGGCTGCGTGAGCACCGGAATAATCCGCCACTGGAGAATCAACTAAAGAAATATCCGAGGGAATTGATAAGCAGATGCTAGATAGCGAAGGTAGAGGACCGAAGATCACGATCGAGGAGAGAGATGTTTTAACAGAAAGAAAACCCAATCTCGCAGTTGGAGAACAGCGGGATTGAGCCTTACCTCGTGTCACCCACCAAGCAATAATGAAGGGAGCACGAATTCTAGGTCTTCGGGTTGGTGCAGTTGGATGAAAGCCTTCAGGACCCTGAACGAAGCCACCGAACGCCATGGAGAGGCATGGCATGGGGCTCTTCTCAGTGCCGATCCTCAAACCACTGGGCCAGACCGCCTTCGAAGTAGGTACTAAGACATTTCATATGTAGCACGAATCTGCCACGTTCTCCAAGGCGTGGCATGTACATAGATCGCTAGCGTTAGAATTCTTCGCGTCGGTCGACAATGCATTGTACGTGATATGTGGTGGTACAAGGAATCGGAATCAAGCTGTAAGGGCAGCAACCATCGCTACATACGTCGAACTATCGAGATGATGTTGCACGAGTCGTTGCGTTGAGAAGTATTCTTCTCTCCCTAGGTTAGACATTCGTTCGCATGTGAGTGCATAGCCTATCTGTCGGACTGGCCTACCAGGTGCGAAAGGCCATGCCTCTTATTATAGCCACCGAGGTGAGGGTGAGAGTATGCGACTAGCGAAACAAAGGATGACCTTCCCAACCCAACCATAGTATAGGCGGGTTAGGCGCGTTTCGTATAGCCTCCTATCAATTCACGTCTGGCCTGTTAGGAGCTAGATCCAAGGGCGGGTGAGGGTGGATACAGCCTCAAGGGATGGTTTACATAATGGCCTTTTTTAAGACTGTTAATAATGTGCTCCTGGTCGATAAAAATAACTGACAACGTCGAAGCCACGAGGTTTGCTTTCGCACCATGCGACACCGCTACTATGTAAGATATTAAATTGAAGCTTGGAAGTTGAGACGACATGAAAGGTTGTAACCTTAATAGTGCCTATTCATGTAAC
Organism: Hypoxylon fuscum; assembly: GCA_022578945.1. Lineage (NCBI taxonomy): Eukaryota > Fungi > Ascomycota > Sordariomycetes > Xylariales > Hypoxylaceae > Hypoxylon > Hypoxylon fuscum. The sequence goes on along the minus strand of MU399817.1, from coordinate 352,795 downwards.
GAACCACTTTAGCCAGGGCCGGCTTTGCAAGTGGAAGTCTGGAGTCTGGAGATCTTACATAGTATTAGACTTTCTTAAAATGACAGTGGCTCTAACCAATTCCACAGTTGGTCGTATTTGAACGTTCCGCCTTTATGGAATTTCTTGCTGTTTCACAATTGTTGGAATCTTCCATTACACCCAATCGAATACTACATTTCATTATGCGCCTCGATTGAATTATAACCGTCCAACAGTCTTTGGTGTTGTATTGAGCTACATATACTCGGGTTCAAGAGATATTGCACGCATCCTCCTACCTAAGCTGTCTTCATTTAGGCTTAGCTGTAGCTGCATTGTGATTTTAATGATGAAAACCGTTATTTTAGTTGATACTGGGGACTTGCCCTCACGTCAGGGATTAATAGACAAAGTACCCCTACATCCCACACATCCTAGAGTCATCCCCTGCACTACGTTTAAATGAATGCCTTTACTTACACATATGTAAGATTGTTCAAATTTGATGGGCTTTATATCTGTTCATTTGCTATTCAACTATTTTGTATATTGGATCGCTCTGGCATTAGTGCTTTCTGAATATTTCTACCTCGCATCCTTAGGCCCTGTCTAGGCACTTGACCTACCATTGTAAGAGATACCGTCGCCCATTTTGATGCCGGGAAATGCAGCGGGTGCCTTCCCTTTGTCAAGTACCGGGTAGGTGAATATCAAAGGATGTAAGCGGGTAATATACATGTTCTGGGTTTAAAGCGGGCTATGAAAAATAGGCGAAGTGAAAGTATTGTACTGTACTCGGCCGTCCCACCATAGTACCTACCTAATAAGGGTCCCATCTCTGAGACGACTTCTACCTTTGCTGGCTCCATCCACCGTCTACCTTTAGTATCCCCTCCACCATTGTGAATTCCCCCCCTTTCCTGTGCTCCGAACTTATGAACTTAATTGTCTAGTGCTGTACTCTAATTCATCGGATCGAATTGACTTGGTCATTGATTGCTCTCGGCTTGAAGCTACAGAAATCATAATCCCAAGTTCTTTACATAAAACAATAGGAAAGAAGAAAAAAAATCAATTCAGGCAAACTACCTAGGTACATACTTGACTCTTACCAGTCGGGGATCCTGGGCCCTGATCCTCCTAATAGGTATCGTCTTGTTCGCCATAAGGCCCGTGTGTGGCATCCAAGTGGCATCCAAGTGGACTAGTTTCACATTTGTCCTGCTCTCGTGTTTCGCCTTGTGGCTCGCTACCTATACTTTTTTGTTCGACGCCTTTGCCGTCTCGCAACCACACACACACACACATATACTGCATACATACCTACTGCCTTACCCGTACCCTACCAACCTATACTAGACGGGACGTCGGGAACTGCATCATTACTCGCAGTACACAGTAGCGCCTTACAAGGCTTCGTTACCTGTTGCCCGGGTCCGCTTCTTTTGGTCCCTTTCTTTACTTTTTCTTTCTCATCTCTTCTACATACTTTTCTCATCGCCGTCCCGCCGATTTCGTCAGATTATCTCGACCGCCGATTCCAAGTCACTCTAACGAAGCTACGCCGGGATCACTCCAAGTCGACGACACCGACGACAACGACGACGACGACGTCAGATCCGTAATCTTCTTTGCGCGAACCTAATTGCGTAGTCTAATCCACTTAGACGTTGGACGCATCCTTCGTGTCGTTTATCGCTCGGTTAGATCGTCGCTCCTTTGGGTTTGCCGAGTGACGGCTTCGATGCTGCGATAATCCCAATCTCGATCGCCTTTCATGACGCACCGAACTTGGGACCATTGATACATAAAAGCTGGTTGCATTGGTGGTGCTTGGGACGTAACGACTGAATTGCTTTATAAGATCAAGAGACGATGGACGAATACACGGAGAGTGCTCTAGAGAGCGACGATGTCTTTCCCTGCAAAGGGTGTGGAGAGGTGAGAGGTGGACATCCAATCTAGAGTAAAATAAGAAGATGCGAATTGCTAAAACTATGGTTCTAATGTAGATCCTCGAAGAAGGCAAAGCATTTGAACTGGGTACGTTGAATATCTATCCACTCCTTCGGTTCCCCTTTACACTAAGATGGTTGAAGACTCAATTCGCTAACTTGTACTGCTTCCTATAGCCGGAAACCGATGGCATCTGAATTGTTTCCGGTGTAACACCTGCGGTACCTTATTAGATTCCGATGCGAACCTGTTGTTGCTAGGCGACGGCTCGCTTATATGCAACAACTGCACTTATAGCTGCAGTGCTTGCGGCGACAAGATCGAGGACCTTGCGATTCTCACCGGCGACCAAGCCTTTTGCGCTGCCTGCTTCCGATGTAGGAATTGCAAAAGAAAGATTGAGAACCTACGTTATGCTCGCACATCTCAGGGAATCTTTTGCATGAACTGCCATGAGTCGTTAATGGCTAGACGACGTAAGAAATCCAAGGCCGCTGCTCAAGCGAAGGCACGTGAGAAAGACGGTTCGCCAATGGTAGTCGAAAAGTCTCTCCCGGCATTGCCACCCAATGCGATACCTCCTAACGCTTTCTCGGATGAACGAGTCGACCCCGAGTCCGATACCCCTACAGAACTTTCTCCGCGACCACGACCGGCTTACCCTCGGAACGATTCGTCTAGAGGTAGTTCGAGACCAGCTAGGTCACCCGAACGGACAGCCGATCATAATGGAAGAGATAGAGATGCCGGCTTACCTCTTCCTTCGCAGAACTATCGCAACAACCGTAACTCGTCCATATTCTCGGGCAACGATGTTAACGGTAATACTGCTACCGACGACCAAAGCTTTTTTATCCCCGTAGCTTTGGATCCGAGTCCTGTGCCGTCCGCGACCCCTCGGTCGACGACGGAGACTCTTCCCGAGTCTAACAGGAAAACGAGGGATAAAGACTATTTTAGTCTTTCGAAGCCAGCCGTCACGTCGGAGAGAAAGGAGAGTTCACAGTCGTCTACACCGCATATTGCCTTTCAGGAGAAGGGGCGACAATCTTCGTTCGACTACGAGAACCCCCCTCCTAGGGACCTGAACAGGAAGCTTTCCAAGTCTTCTAGGGTCGATAAGAACGTACCCACGAAACCATCTCCGATTACAACAGATGACCGACCTCAGAAAGCGACTAACGGCAGATCGCATCCTGCAGATGATTTCAAGTTGCAGGAAGCGCCGAAGAGCAAGAAGCAGAATTCTCGTACGGGTTCTCAGTCCAACAACGTAGTTCAAGATACTGTTGGCTCTAGGAACAGTAGCAGTTCTGGTCGAAGGGACAAAGATGGATTTCCTAATCTGTCTATGACCGAGTCACCCCAACGATTGAATGCAGGTGACAAGACAGGCACCCCACGTAGCTCACAAGAGTCTCGCCTCAAAGATGAAGATGAAGTCAGGTCTAATGATTCTTTGGCTACATCCGTCAGCAACAATGCGAAGCCTGTCGCAAGAAAAGAGCTTCCAGCTTCAGCTTCTAGAAGTGGTAAGTCTTTACATAAAAAAAATCTCTCACTTTTCGATTAACTGTTGCTCACTAACCTTTTTTTTCTCTCTCATAGTCAATGGTCCATCGGTTCGACCTGTACCGGCCGAGCAAAAAGCTCCCGACCCGTACATGACTCCAAGAGCACCGCCTGCTCCACCAGCACCAGCATCAGCACCAGCTGTGGGTCAGGAGTCGGTCAGCGCAACAGGTGAACCCAAGACATCTCCTAAACTACCTAGGTGGAGTTCAGGTGGCGACTTCAGTATGGATGAAGACATGGCTCGTATCCTGGGTACGGATGAAGGTTCATCGTCGATACTTCGTCGCGTTTCGAACGCCGTTCGCCACGGCCGAACAAACAGCACGGAGTCGGGCAACAACCTCCCTCGCGTGGGTCACACCCGAAGCGCCAGCGAGACGACCCGCACTACCACGTCGCCTCGTTGGCCCAAGACCCCAATCGCCGAAGATGCTGTCAATGGCAACGCTCACGACATCACAAGTCCTCTATCCATGTCGATTACTTCACCTGACGAGACCGTTGTCTTGAAACGACGCCTGCGAAATTCCGAGAACAGAGTCGCCGAGTTGGAACGCCAATTCACCAACGAGAAGGACTTGAAGACTCTTAACCAGAAGCTGGAGGAGAAGCGCAAGACAGTTTCCGTATTGGATACTCAGACTGAAATAATGATTCGACAGTTGGAGGTGCTGGCTGGATACGTGGAAAGGGCCAAGGAAACCAAGCGGCCTATCGACCCTCGTGAACTTGAGGAATCTGCGCTGAAGGAATTTGTCCAGAAGCTTGAGAAGCTGAAGCAATCCATGTCAGCAAGCCTGGAGCAGCTACATAGCGAGCGAGATGAACTTGTCGAGGAGAAAAATAGGGCGATTGTAGAAAGGGATCGTGCTCGAGTTGAGTTTGAACAACTGGTTTCTAAGAACGCACAGTTGGCCGACTTGAACAACGATCTTACCAATCAAATCCAGGAGAGGTTCAAGAACCACTCGGACCCTAAATCACCTCCGAACGGACTTGGAATTTATAACCAGCACAAGGGTACATCAAACAACTCGATAAGCTTGGATAGCTCTAGTGTTCAGACCGGCACATCAGCCTTGATCAGCAATGAAGAAGAGCCAATTCTCGAATCAGGGCCGACCATGGTCAAGATAGGAAAAGGCCAGGTTAAGAAATTCAACTGGAAGAAGGGTTCAAAGGCCATGGCCCAGAATATCGCCAAGGGTGTGAACCGCACAGTCGTTGCTTTCCAGCAACCGGAACGCGAGCGTCATCCAGGCATGGCGGGCGAGAGCATCGGCCTTCCTTATAATATGACCGTTACTCCAGTAGAATCGCCTGTTACACACATACATATACCTGCTAATGGTCACAATCGCCAACAACTCGACAACGGCCGTCAAGGGTTCTTCGGTTTCAAGAAAGCCCAAACCATGCCCAAGAGTATGACCACGGCAAATATATCCACCCCCGCCATTGCCGAAGCACCAACAGTGCTCTTCGGGTCGGAGCTAGCGGAGAGATCGGACTATGAGCGACGCCAAATCCCATGTGTTGTGACACGCTGCATCGAAGAAGTTGAATTAAGGGGCATGGACATGGAAGGTATCTACCGCAAGACTGGTGGAAATTCTCAGACCAAGGCCATCCAGGAAGGATTTGACAGGAACGGAGATTTCGACATATCCGATCCAGACATAGACATCACTGCCGTAACGAGCGTGCTGAAACAGTATTTCAGGAAACTACCTACGCCGTTGCTAACGTTTGATGTCTATGATCGCATCCTTGAGACAAACAGTAAGTTGAGATCAAACAAACATGAGATGCTGGATTTAGACTAACATCATTATCCAGCGTTTCAAAGTGATGAGGACAAGTGCATACACTTGCAGGATGTGTTCAAGTCACTCCCGCCACAACACAAGGATTGTCTCGAGTTCTTGATGTTCCACCTTAAACGCGTCTCTGAACGCGAGAAAGAGAATCTTGTAAGTGATTTTGATATCCTATGTAAGGGTAGCCTTAGCTAATGATTAAGTAGATGACTCCTAAGAACCTTGCCGTGGTTTTTGCGCCCACCATTATGCGAGATCACAGCATAGAGCGAGAAATGACGGACATGAATTCCAAGAATATTGCGGTGCAATTTATCATCGAGAACACGCACAATATCTTCGGCACGTAGTATCAGCTAGTTTTCCTAGCTGTCGCCCAGTCAACTCAACTCTAACCAATCGGTCCTTGTACATACTAGACCTGAGACATAATACGCTAGCCCCGTGAAGAGATTCGTGCAGAAATCACGTCACAGCAGCAGTGTTCGTGTGGAAGCCTGGTGTTTCACATTACAGTACACAGATGACGACCATATGATCAATTGCGAAGTCGCTACATCTTACAAAGTTCCCCTTCAAATGGAAAATAGATGTGACGTCTTCCTAACTGATCGATCGGATTCGTTTCAGCTTCTTTTCTTCTTCTATTCAATCATGGAGGTGTTCTCGGCTGCGGTATTTCTTCTGCTTTTACGGCTAGGAAATTTTTAATGATATCCTTGAAAGCATTGCGATTGCGAATTCTTTTCATCTTCGACGTCGAGGGGGATGGAGAAAGGGGGATGGTTGATTAGACTACCTGACCTAAGGAGAAGGGAGTGAAGTGGATAGAGTGACGTGATAGTAGGACGTCTACGTCTACGAAACGAAGTAGGAAGGAAGTTTGGAGAGAAGAGGGAGTGGAAAGGTGCAAGAGTCACGATACCGCGTAGTGCAGTGCTTCAATAAGACAGAGTACTTGCCGGGAACTACCTACCTAACCTACCTAAAATTAGGAGGTGAGTAGTAGAGGTGAAAGTGTAGATGTGCGAGAGAGAGTATGAGAATAAGAGAAAGAGAAAGAGCCCACAGACTTGGGAAATGGCCATATTTTCCAATCACAAAGTTAGGGTAGCAGAGCGGAACTCGACTCGCGAGGCCTTTAGCACAGACAGATAAGACGAAGACAGACTTGATGAACAGAGATTCGATTCTGATCGTCCCATTCGGCTGGTGCTATGAGCGGTAATTACTGGTGCTTCTCCCTTCTCATGGGTCTTAAGAGTTTACAGCCAAGCCAACAAAGACCACCAATGCAGCCGCGTAAGCTGCAGCACTAGAGAGTATCTCCGTGTATTTCTCTAGGAAATAGGCCATTATCAGACCAAATACAGCAACGAAGACAGTGGTAGATATATAAGTCGCGTAGAGGAAATCAAGGTACATGATATCTCTAATTACTCCATATTTAGCCATCCTCTCTCGAGTGTCTGAATCGTGCCAAGATTCTTGGACAGCTCGTTCGCATCCTACATATGTAAGTAGAACCCCGGTCTGGCGGGGCCCCGTGGAGAACCATACCAGCTAGGTACCCAGGTTAGGGGTTAGGTAGGCATTGTGGATCAGATTGCATTTTGTATGATGTTCTTGATGGATTCCCGGACATAGGTAGATCCGTTCATATACCTTGTATTAAACCTCTAGCTCCATTCCACGATAACCTCACTCTTAGACTCCTAATCTATCATATTCCTAAGGTTCACTAGTGTGCGGTACTCGACGTCTATGAACAGACGTCCAGAATGGCTGAGACTGTGCCTCGCGGATATCGCTCTGCCACTGAATACCGCTTCTGCGAGGAGCACACCGACGCCATTGTTCAGGCCACCGCCTACCACCGTAAAGACTATGGTCGCTCTGTAATATGGGTTTCACCTCGCGAGCACATTAATATCAGTCCGTGGATAGCAACACCCTTCCCGCGCACTTCTGATGCAGGACTCAAGCTCAGTCTCTTCGACCGGCTACCCCTCGAGCTTTTAATTGACGTCTTGATGCACCTAGACATGTATTCTTTAATGAAACTACGGCAAACATGTCTCAGGTTGAGGGAGGTGGTAGACTCTCTGAAGCCATATCAAATGGTAGTTTCGCATGGACTGAACCTTCTATGCGCCCTGTTACGGACACGACTTGCCACCCGGGTTTCTCTATCTGACTTCTACCACACACTATGTACCAAGGCCTGTACTCTGTGCGGCGAGTTTAGTGGATTTGTATTCCTTTTTACCTGGAACCGGTACTGTTTTAAATGCCTTCAAGAGGCTCCGGAAACCCAAGTGCAAACCCTTGCCGACGTCCGGAATGAATTCGACTTGACCGAGGCTGAGTTAGACCAACTGCGGCCATTGTCATTCGAGACGTTGCCTGGAATATATTCGATGGACGAATCCACACACAAATCTCGCATTGCCGTCGTTTCGGTTCCTCAGGTCAGGTTCGTTTCAGGACGGCAGCCTCATGTCCCAGACCAGGAACCGACGGCGAACACGGAACGGAAGAGACGAAATAAGGAATTCACCTTCATGGCCTCATGCGCACTCCCTTACCATGACAAGCAAACCGGCGAAGTCGAGCACGGAATGTCGTGCGCTGGGTGCCAGCTCGCGCTCGATAGATACATCCTCGGCTTCAGGGGCGAGTACTACACGTTGCAGGCTCGCAACAAGGTGTACGCCAAAGACGGCTTCTTGGAGCATTTTCGATGGTGCAAGCAGGCGCAGCTCCTGTGGATGTCGAGCGACGAAGGTAGATCGCCCGCGCTGCCGGACGTTTGCCGGCGAGGAGGCGAGTTCAAGGAGAGAGAATGACAAGCATGTGAAAATTATGCGCTAATGCGTATGTACCAGGCTGCTTACAGTGGAAAGCTGCCCTGGTATTCGAATACCGCGGCCCGCCCCTCTCGGGAGGGAAAGTAAAGGGAAAGAAGGAGGTGAGTAGCTTGACGGTGATGTTGTCTAGTAATTACACTGCAAAGCCGCCAGTGTAACTAGGTAGTCATCCTGTCCATATAGGTGGTGATTTTGTATTCTCTCTCACTAGACCTCTACTGATGTGGGCATCGTCGTAGCCCCAGAAGATAGGCGTACAAAGAAACCGGTAGCGTTAGACAAATGGTTGATAAGATCGGTGTTTGAAGTTTTGGTAAATCTAGAGTTGCGTCATCAGCTTCCCCACCATGACGTGAGACATAATCTTTTTAAGCGTTATAATTTGGGCATAATGCAATGTCTAATAAGGGGGTTTATATTCGTCCTGAGATGAGCTATCATGTCAGCGTCCTATCCAGTTGACAAGTTGTTTGATATTTGATTACTTAAGAGGATGGATGTTGTTAGAATAGACTATTAAACAAAATATACGAAAAATAACAACCTTAACCAATTGATAAGTGTCATAACGCAGCTTAGACGGTTAGACGGTGGTTACTTATCCGACTGGTAAAATTACCTAGATAGTTCAAGTTTAGCCGACCAGTTGACTAAATGGGGCAGGAGGGGAGGTCTAGATAGATCTGCAACCCCTGATTGGTCCCATATTAAGACCTATCAACGGAGAATTGTCTCGAATAGCAGGGTGGTCGCCCGACCACCCGGCACTTGATTGGTCTTATCTCCAACTGTCGTGGCATGAGGCGCGATAAAGTGCTGAAGTACTAGGGCTGTTGGTGATAACCCACGGCAAGCTACAGGCGTTACGTATGGCGACAGCTGGGGTCTTACTCGGCTTGTACCGTCCCTTAGATAACCACATGGGCACATCGCGGATCAAGACATGCTCCAACTTATTAAAATGTCCATGACGGACGCGCTACATCGTCCGGACCTTCTGCTTGTTCCCAACTTGCGGTTCTCAGCTTTGCCAAATGACAAGTTGACCATATCTTCATCATGGCGACGGAAAAAGGCGCCACGGCGCCCGAATATGTCTTGAACGACAAGACCAGCGACGACGTGCCTGCTGATCTCAAGACTGCGGATCGATTCGCAAAGAATCGCGATGTCGAGATCGAGAATGGACATTTGGCCGAACTCGAAGTCGATATAAGTGGCGTCCTTGCCACGGCCGAGGAGGAGGGCGATTGGGATGCCGACACCAGCCCGTTTCCTGCCGTGCGGGCGGTAGTGCCGGAAACGGATGATCCGGCCATCCCCGTGAATACCTTTCGGGCTTGGTTTCTGGGCATTGTGAGTAGCCGGAACGGCGAACACAGGACTGCTCCGTTAACACGTATTAGATATTCGTGTTCCTAGGGGCGGGTGTGAACCAATTCTTCTCGCTGCGGTATCCAGGAGTCCATATCGTGTCCCTCGTGGCAGAATTGTTGGCATACCCTCTCGGCGTCGCCTTGGCGAATGTCCTGCCCATCAGCCGATGGAACCCCGACCGCCGTTTCAACATCAAGGAGCACGCTTTGGTCACCATCATGAGCAACGTCTCCTTCGGATTTGGCTCTGCCGACGCGACGAGTATTATCCAAGCTTCTAGGTACTATGGCTTTGAAATGAAAACTGGGTTCTCGGTCATGGTCGTTATTTGCTGCCAGCTATGCGGATACGGCATCGCTGGTCTCGCCAGGCCGTTTCTAGTCGACCCTGCCACCATGATCTGGCCTGGCGTACTCGGTAATATAGCGCTGCTGAGTTCTATTCATTCTCGCTCCAATGCCACCGCCGACGGGTGGAAGATGACTCGTATCAAGTTCTTCATGGTTGTGGGAACTGGCGCATTCGTGTGGTACTGGTTTCCCGGTCTGATCTTCACGGGCTTGAGCTACTTCACCTGGATATGCTGGATCGCGCCTAAGAATTTGGTCGTGAATCAGATCTTCGGCATGGTCACAGGCGTGGGGTTGTTTCCACTAACGTTCGACTGGTCCATGATCGCCTACAATACGAACCCGCTCCTAAGTCCCCATTGGGCGGCTCTCAACGTCTTCGTGGGATTTGCGGTCTTCTTTTGGATCGTCACACCTGCCATCTTCTACACCAACACGTGGTTCACGTCGCATCTGCCTCTATGCACTGCAGACGTGTACGATCGCTTCGGGGAACTCTACGACACGACCAAGGTCATTACCAATAACCTGTTTGACCAGGAAAAGTACAAGGAATACTCACCACCCTACCTGCCTGCGACGTTCGCGTTCGTTTACGGCCTGTCCTTCGCATCAATTACAAGGTGGGTTCCAAATCTGCATTTGGCTATTTCATAGTAAACTTACTAATGGCGCCACGATAGTGTTCTAACACACGTCTACTTCTTCCACTGGGATGAGATTAAACGTGCATTTCACGGATCTCTCAAACTCGATATCCATGCGCGGCTCATGAAGACGTATAGGAATGTCCCCTGGTACTGGTGGTCTGCGATTATACTCATCGTCTTCGGGATGAGTGTTGCTATGACCGAGGTCTACCACACCGGATTGCCAGTGTACGGTATCGTGCTTGCGTTCGTAATCCCGGGCATATACATGATCCCATGTGGCATGATCCAGGGCGTGACGAACGTGGACGCCAATCAAGTTAACGTTCTGTCCGAGTTCATAGGCGGGTACATGTTCCAGGGAAGGCCGATCGCTAATATCCTGTTCAAGACCCTGTCGCAAGATGTGGTGGGTCAAGGATTGTACTTCGCTGCTGACATGAAGATGGGTCATTACCTGAAGATTCCGCCGCGCACTTTGTTCTGGGCGCAAGGTTTGGCCACTGTACTCGGCGCACTAACGCAAGTGGGCGTCACGTTGGTAAGTAACTGTTGCGACTGCAATTTCATTCCCCCCTTTTCCTCATTCCCCCTTTCAGCAATCCTCAAAATTTAAAAGCAGCATTTGAGCCACCCTTATGACATTGACGAGACACCTACTGATATTGAACGCTCTAGTGGATGCTCGGAAACGTACAAGATATCTGCTCCGAGGATCAACCCAATGGCTTCAGTTGTCCGCAAGGACGTACCGTCTATAGCAGTTCCGTTATCTGGGGCTTGGTCGGGCCGGCGCGCCTCTATTCAGTAGGGCAGATCTACAGTGGGCTGCTGCATTTCTTCTGGATCGGGCTCATCCTGCCACCAATCACGTACTATGCCTGGAAAAAGACCGGCAGCGAGTTCATCCGCAAGATCAACTGGCCCCTCATCTTCGTCGGTACGTACAACGTCCCGCCGGCCACGGGTATCAACTACAGCAGTTGGTACATTGTCAACCTCATATTCAACAAGATCATCTACAAGAGATTCTATGCTTGGTGGACCAAGTACAACTACGTCCTCGCGGCGGCACTGGACACGGGCCTTGCGATTAGCGGTATTGTCATCTTTTTTGCGGTGACATATGGGCCGAATGTCCAGTTCCCGGATTGGTGGGGTAACACGGTGTAAGTGATTCACTACAACTAACTCTGAGTTATATAGCAGTGAATATGCTGACAACCAGTTTAGATGGCAGGAGACTGCTGATGGCCAGGGCTTGCCGTGGCTGCCCATGCCAGATATAGGATACTTCGGACCATCGAATGGGACGTGGTCTTGATTGAGTACCTAGGTGATGGAAGTACATGGCGATCCCTCATGTAGCTAAATTTTTGCCTTTGTCGTATATATAAGGTTAGGTACCTAGTTTATTCTTATGTATGATAGAAGGCAGTTCGCGCATCGCGTTCTTATAAAATACTGCACCGACGTAATAACCCGTCCATTTTATGCTGCTCATCCTTAGCCCTACGGCAACGACAACATCGACTTGAGCATCTTGGGATCTTGGGGTAATTATACGCGAACGGTATGGGCTACGATGACACAGGTAAGATGTGCGGTGAATTACTGGGCCGATAGGAACTCCGTCAGTCGTGTACATACGCAGTCAATGATCTTGATAGGGTTGTGCCGAGAATCACTTGAACTCCTTAGTTCGGGGCTACTGGCAGGTTGGAAGCAAGGGAACAATAATAATAAGCAAGTCTAACAAGAATAACGTAGCAACCTCTTCCTCCTAATCATGTTTCCGTAGGTAGGTAGGTACATATGTAACTTAGGTATGGAGTGCTCTAGCTTTCTGGCGTATTCAAGGTGAGAGTGTTATAAATCGGTAACCGGGCATGTAAAGAACTGACCTAATCACACCATCGAGACAATATTATACTGAAAAAACATAGAGTCACTATGTCGCCGTCTCTCTCTAGCGTTCAGGCCGGGCTGGTAGGCACCTGGCTTCGGCTCGTATGCCAGATCATCAACCTTCGCGGCAGCTTCAAGTTTGGTAACCGATCAACGATGAAGCAGAGCCCCGCGTATTCTAATACCAGGACAGACGCGGCAATCAAAAAAAGTATGATCATGCCCACCGCTTGGTCCATCTCACCAAAGTACACCGTATGTGCCATGACACTACCCAGCAACCAGGGTTAGTATGCATTCTTTTCAAATAGCCCAGTACTCATCTAGGTGGTTATGACTTTCAGAATAAACCATATTAAATATTGAAGTACGTACCTCCTAGTCAACCAGATTATGGCGCCCAGAGGCTGCAGAGCAAATAGCCCTGTCCACAATTTACCATACTGGTATTCATCCATTGTCAATCCCACAAGGATCACGGCGCAGCAGGCCAGCGAAACGACAGCAAATGAATAAAGCATGGAAACGAAGAGACCAAGGGCGTTACCACCGCCACTAGAAGCTATAAGTTCGAAAAAAAGAAAGATTGCGGCCCCAACGTTGAGAAGGGTCGGAAGAAGCCAGATGGCACCAGTGTAACTGTCATGGCTGAGAAGTTGTTCAACCTTGGATATTGCACTAGGATTGGAATCCAATGTGCAAGTAGTTGAAGAAGTTTGCGAATCTTCGGTTCCATTAGAAAATAGTGTGATGGGGATGGAGCTTGATGTTGAGCCGATTGAAGCTATTCGTGAGTCTTTGGCTTTGCTTAGATCCAGGGAGCCAGCAGTAGGTGGTGTGAGGAACGATTGCACTCGACCCGACATGAAGGATTGTCTGAGTGTGAGAAGAGCTGCAACTAGCATCCCGATTGGGAGTATTCTACATAGTAACCTAGGTTAAAAATACTTCTCTCAGGGAGTCCATACTTCCGACCGACATATCACGGAAAGATGAACTTCTTAAGTACTTACTGGCCAAAGTCGGAAATATTATTATCGGACTGTTGAATTGAAGCTCTCTGCGAAGCAAGTTGTTTGGTGCCGGAGATAGCAGACAAAAGGACCCAGGTGACCTGTGTATCGTCAGTCTCCACAAAAGGGGCTTCCAAAGAAACGATGCTCGTACATCTGAGAGTACGGAGGCATAGATGTCTGCAAAAATGCGCAGAAACATATAGCCTGCAAGAAGAGGATTTTCTAAGAAGACGACCCGAGCTTTAAATTTCGAGTTATGGCCGCGTGAAACGTGTCGTATTTTAACTAAGTAGGACAGAACTTTGCGAAGGCACCGACCTATTCGTGCTCGTATTTTATTGTGTACGAAGCGCGACGATGTCTCAAAAAGCTTGACAAGCCTAGTGACGAAGCTTAGAAAGAGGATTATGATAGATACAGTTGAAATCTGAAATGGCCCGGTATTATATATTGGATCCTTGTTTATATTTCCCTCTTCGTATAAGGCATTTCTAACATCCTCGTTGAAAAAGCATCTTGCTGGGGTCGACGGCTGGGGTCCGAAATGGCTGTCAAATTCTACCGCGAACACCGTCGGCACCATAGCGGTAATCAGCATAAGAAGCAGGATAGTCATGAATAAAAGTCTCCATAATCTCTCCGAAGGATTCTGATAGAGGTATCCGCGTAGAAATATCAATCCGCATTGATGAGTAAGGTTCGAAAACCAGGCGAGGTTGATAATCATTCGCCAGTCGGCTAAGGGCATATTGCTCGGCTCTCCGAGAAGCGAAAGGAATCCGCTGAGAAGCATAGAAATGCCGGTAATGAGTTGGACATCGCAAAAACTTAATACGCACTTCTTATAGGTCAATTGTAGTCGGTTTCGATCACAGGATGGGAGAAACCCCCACCCGATGAAGTCTTGAAGTATTGGGGGATACACTTGCCTTTGTGAATGCATCTTCTGTCTGCTCTCTTGCCGCAAGGTCTTTGAGCCAAGTGACTAACCAGGAGGGGAGTATGAACGTAACCCCGGTCTTTATAGGAATGAGAATAGTAGAGGACAGCTGGCCAATAAGTCTATCAAGCGAGTTCGACGTCCATATTGGTTCGTCTGTATTGTTGGTTGGACTTTGTTGACTGCGTGGTTGGGGTTGTAATTTATTACGGCGAAAAGGATGAAGCGTAGAATCGAAAACGAATAAGTAATTACATAGGACAATTAAGAGAGTGAACCAGCTAGTGGAAATGAAGCTCGCAACAACCTAGGAGAACTTGTCGTTAGCTTGGGAATATAGTGTGGAATGTATACGAACTAACGCCTGGTCCATCCACATCTGTATTGTGTGTCACTGTTCGATTCTTGTCAAAGCAAATATCGTATTCTTGTGGCCAGCCCATTTCAAGGATTTCCAAAACCAATTATTAGTATGTATAATAGGAGTAGGGTTGGGATGTCCCAAACAGATACGAGGGGTCTTGATCTTAATGATGAGATAATAACAGGTAAACAAGAGAGAAATTTAAGAAGAAAAGGGGGGAGGGTTGATATTATTGATGCAAGTACTAATGTCTAGGAAGCCCTTCAGCAAGCATATTCCAAACCTCCCCTCGCAGACTACGTCGCATTTGCCTAGTTTTGCCTTCCATGATATGTTGCTGGGCTCCTTGCTTAAGTTGGGGTAGGAATTGGATTTCGCCCATCAGCCCCTGATCAAGGCGTTATCTGATCAAGGCATTTTTCTTATCAATCTAACCGCGAAGATCCTACTGGCGTGATGCGAGCGTCTATTGCGCCAAGCCTTCGCAATGGATTGTGATAAGGTGTGAGGCTTACATATTTATAGGCTGTCCGCCCTGTCGCTACCCGAGCAGTGTGGCTTTCATGCAGGACATCATCATAGATGGCCTAGACTTAACGTGGCTGCATAATGACACGCGTCAGCTGAAAAGCCTTGTGTCTCATCCGTGGAAATCCCCTCCACGGGCTCTGGGCTGCTATCCTTCGAAATATCTCATAACGCCCCTTCCTGACCGTGTGCAGGAGCTAGGTAATTACCGAATGAAGTCTCTGACACACCGTGGAAATATTATGTTTTATTGCAGAGTTTAGGAACAGGCCTTCCTAGCCGCCTCGCTTGTTTTGGAAGAAGAAGCTCCCATTATTCTAGGGGGGTTTGGCACGTATGTGGAGGAGGTCGGGAGAGGGGAGAAGCGATGAAATTTCCCGCGCTCCATCTTCTTGAAATCTGCCTGTGGTTTCGACATCTTCTTTCATGGCTAGCTGTCTCAGCTAATCCCCATATGCTGCCTCTTTTTACCCACATGAACCTTACACCAGTATCTTAGATCCTCCCTTATCTACTGGCGAACATTAGTTAACCTAACTCAGCAAGCCTCGGACTATGAATGGTAGCCATCTCAGCAGGTTCAGCTTTTGGTCGTGTGTCCTCTTGAATAGCTCGCCCTATATTCCCGTCGTCAGTCTTAGCGATCTGTCTCTGCTGCATCTTCGAGTATCGTAGATAAACCCCAATACAAGTAATTAGTGCCAAGCCTGCTATGCTAATAGAGATACCAAGGCCAACTTTCGCTCCTATGTTCAATCCTCCAGAATCTCTTGTGTCGCTACTTTGTTGAATGTTCCCTGGGAGATTCGATATGGCTGAGTCGGATGTAGTACCGTATCCTAATGCGCTGGATGTTGTCGATGGAATGATAATACTTGAGCTACTCGCCGTGGATCCGTTAGTGAGGTTGAAGAAGGAAGAGGACATTTGAGGATTCGACTGATTTCCCTGCAGTGAAGGGGCACCCTCAAACATCCAGAAGAAAAAGACATTGGACGACGCCAGATCAAAGTCATATTCCTGTACAAGCCAGTCGAATTGGCTTGCTGAGTCATTCGTAGTCTCTTGAGAGAAGTGTGTTCAGTCAGTGTTTAAGCGAATGTACACTTCACTCTCACTCACCGAAAACAATTGGCCCAAGAGTTGCTGATCCCCCTTCAAGAGCCTGCTGCCAAATAGCAATAGAGAATGTTGTAAAGTCAGTTTTGAATCTGATGCTTTGGACTTCGCCTACTTTCCAGGTCGCTCGATTACGAGGAGGATTCGAGAACTGTGCAGACACCAATGAGGCTACCGTGATGACGAGAACGAGGAAAGGCATATTAGAACGGGACAGGAACTTCATACAAAATGAATGTAATAGTGAAGCAACCGAGAATAAGCTCATAGTATAGATAAGTAGCTGACCTAGGTAGATTACTGATTTCTGTGATAGCTAAGGGAATGCTGTTCTAAGATAGGGGGAGTCGCCATTGATCAAATGGGTTTCTACCCCTACCTACCTAGGTACCTACCTACCTACCTACCTTGGCACATATCATTTATACGTTGGTCGATACCAGAAATGATTTACGGCCATCCGAACAAATGCATTCAGTTTCGGCATGCCGAAATATAATCGGCAGGAGACTAGCCATGCAGTTGAATAAGCTGAAACCAACGACAATGCAACCCCTGTCTTCACTAGGCGCTTAACTAGAAAAGTATCTTGGCTCGCCAATTATTTCTGCGGTACCGAACCATCGGGTTATATAGTTTCGTCTTATTGGAGAGGTCAAAAAACTAATATAACCCAAGGGTTGGCGGTTAATTATCGAGCCATAAAGTGCACATAGTAATAAGATCTCGACCCTTTCGCTTTGTATGTTGGTTGAGGTAAACCGTAACCAACCGACATAAGTACTGTACCTAGGTACCTTGTAGATAACCTCAGCTGTTGGCTTGACATTGTTCAAGCCGTCGTTCCCAAAACAGACTTACCGAACGATTGATTCTGTAGTTTTCCTCTTCACCTCTTCTTCTCACTTTACATACGAACCACGTTGGAAATGGCCGTGCGACACCCCCCGACGCGAATCTACGCCGTCGTAATTAGTTTGATAATTTTGTTGATATATTTCCACTCAAATTTCCTCTCAACCGTAGACTTGCCTTACAACCTGATCAATGATATTGACAATAGCACACTTGGAGTAAGCCCTGAGCATCAGCTTCATTATGAACGTGAATGGTTAACTAACATACATTATTATCTAGTTCGAAAAAATATTCGTGGTCGGCTTGCCATCACGAACAGATCGTCGCGATGGCATGTTTCTACAAGCAGCTCTAAGTAATATGAAAGTTGAGTTTATAGATGGTGTATATGGAAAGGATATACCCGATAAAGCCATTCCTACAATGTCCGACCACGAGAGAATGAACGATGCCTCTTTAGGCTCCTGGCGAGCGCATATGAATGCCATTCAAGAGTAAGAATCTTCATTCGCAGCCATTATATGTAATACCTGACGTATATATAATGTAGGGTTGTTCGAAGAAACTTGACATCTGCTCTGATCCTAGAAGATGATACAGATTGGGACGTCAGACTCAAGCAACAACTCAAAGATTTCGCATTGTCCACACAGGCGCTTACACAACCCTTACATGGTTCAGTAGGGTTTGCCGACACCACCTATCCAGTACCCTCTGCAGACTCACCCAAAGCTGTTCCTGAGATCCCATTCCATAATCTTCCCAGTACTGAAGACCCGAATATTTCACCATATGGGGATAACTGGGATCTTCTTTGGACTGGTCACTGTGGCATGCATTTTCCGTTTGAAGACGACCCACTTATACCTAAAGGGCGAGTTATACATCGTGATGACGAAACTGTTGCTCAGAAACAATACTTGTGGACCTTCAACATTCCCTTTACCCTGAAGGAAAAGTATCCAGAACATACACGGGCTGTGCACCACGTCCAGGAGGGCGTGTGCTCCCTAGGCTATGCAGTAAGCCAAAAAGGGGCACGGAAACTTCTACAGGAAATCGGACTCAAAGATCTCACAGACGGCTTCGATATCCTCCTTCGATTTTTCTGTGAGGGTTCTAAAGGAAGACAGCGTCACAACTGTCTAACAGTCCAACCTGCTCTCTTCCACCACCATCGTGCAGCTGGTGCTCTAAGCGCATCAAGCGACATTGGAGACCATGGGGCTGGTTTTAGAGACTCTAGTTCAACGGACATGGTAAGGTGGAGTGTGAGGTTAAATGCCGATGTTTTGTTAGAGGGCGGCACAAATATCATTGACCAATACCCAGATACTAGCGAAGTCAAGTCAAAGTGAGCCGTAGAAATGCAGAAAGGGGTTATCTCACTGGCAGTCAGGTAGAATATGTCTAATACTATGAAATATTACTTCACAAGCATGACAACACCGAGTAATATTCCCGTATCCTTTTCAGTCCCTGCCCTTATCTATATATTACATGACTTGCGTACCTGGGCACCTACCTCTCTGCTGAAGACTACATTACAAAAAGGAAAATAAAATAAAGGGTTAACCCTTGAGTATCTACTGCATGTGGTAAAGGACCGAACTTCCTGTATTAGGCCAGGCAACTGTTAACATCATCGTTATGACATAAGGTGTTATAGTTATCATTTTAATATAGGTACGGTCTGCCCGTTCGCCCATAAGATAGTACTTAACCCGAAACAATTATCGGCTTGGAGCATACTTGTAGGTAAACTGCCGTTACTGCCCTATACGGTGGTACTTTCTAGAGGAATACGTACTGCTTGTCCCAAAAGGGGCGAAACATCTTTTACGTACCTACCTCACTTCAACTCATCATGGCACCTTCCCACGATAATGTCAAAGACGCGACGCGACGTAAATAATGCAAACACCAGTATTTATTTCAACACTTACACCGCCGGCTCCAAAAGCCAAAACCTTCCATTTACAACGTTCCTCATCGTCAACTCCCCATTGTGATTAGGGTATTTGCGACCTATCCAAGTACATACCCATCGTCATCAGCGCCAATCGTCATACCCCATCTAATCGGTTGATCACTACCTAGTTGTAGTTTGAAATAAAATGGCTTCTTCGTCAGATACTCCAGTCATGTATCGCACGGCGGCAGATAACAACCCAGCATGGCTCCAGAACCGAGCCTTGAATATGCGACAAAGTGTTCTACACAAGCTGCCCGAAGAAGTCCTCCTTAGAATCCGGGATCTCATGGATGGTCCCTCGAGAGAGGTTGTTCGACGCACCTGCAGCCTCTTCCTACGACTAGTTTCGGATATTGAAATCTTGCGTTACCCAAATTTGGAAGGCCTGCCACGACCGTATATCCTGTCCGGGTTCTATCCGGTATGGCCACTTCACGGGACCGACAAGGAACGACGGGAGCAGCGTAAATCTGTGGCGGCTTTATTAGATCGAGATACTCAGCTTTGCGATCCTTGCCGTGCCTACAAAGAAAGCGGACGCCTCGACAAAACGCTAAAACAGTTCAGACAGCCGATGTGGTGCTCTGGTTGCGACGACGACCACCCGACCCTTTTCTTCTCCTTCGCGCAGCGCAGCGTTCCGTGCGAGGACCGCATTTGCATCGGGCGGGAAGGTCAGATTCCGCTCTGTGCCCACGAATCCCTTACCTGGGCCGATTGGGAGAAGATGAAAGAACAATATTGTGAAGTGACTCTATACACTCCTTGGAGAGCTCGCCGAGACTTGCCTACGAAAGGTTGCTCGGATTCTCCAAGTATTGTTGTAGTGGGCGATAAGATCGTTATAACCTGGGAATCTCCAGCGATCGATCTTGACCCTGGAGTTCCAGTAACAAGAAAACAACTCCAAGACTATCTTGTGTCGCAGATGGACACACTAAACCATGTCATTTGCCCACATGTGGCTCTAGATGATGGACAGCTACTTCTACCGTTTGAGCAGAACAGATGTGCCTGTTTTGATGACCCGGTAGCCGCCGGGCATGTTCCTGCACGGATGCACCGGCATAAATCATGGTGGCAAGAATGCTGCCGCTGCCGTTCTAACAATGAACATCTCGCAAATGGACGGTTCTTGTCAAGCGGCGTGTCCCACGTATACCAGTGCGCCGAATGCAGTTCAACCTACACGTGGACCAGTGATGGTAGATTGGAATTCCAGATATATCTGAAGCCGAAAAAGCCAACCAGCGGATCCTGGCTGAGACTACTCGACCCCGTTACGGACGACGAAGATCTGCGCCACGTCGTCTGGTGTGATGATACGCATTGCGAAACGTGGTCTCGCTGGAGTCCTTGGCTGCACTCGCTGTCAGAATTGTGATAATCTCATCTGGGATTGAATTGCCAGACACAACTGTACATTCCTTGCCTGTGTACTGAACAGGGGAATTGATAAGGATTAGGAACAGCCGTACACGTACCATATCATTTCGCTCTTAGCCCCTTAATACTCTCTCTACTCTTTGCTATCATGAAACGGCCTCTATCGACACTTACCCTTACCCTTCCTAATCCGAACGAACACAAAATTCCGACCGACACCTCTCGGCAAGCCGCCTGCCTTCCATACGATAGGAATGGTCTATGTTCGCTCAGGATAACATGAGAAATCCTAACTTCAACCTCGCGTGTGGTGCCGTCACCGCCATTCCACTTACCGCAACAACCCGTACCTCTCATAACATCGTACAATGACTTGCGTTCACTTCTCGATAACTTCGGCGTCCGTGATGCAGGTATTAGTTGAGTGTGCGTGGACGGCATGCTCGCCGTGTGATCCGGGACCTGCACCGGAAACCCCGCTGATCGATTCGCCATAGTTCCAGCCGTGTTCGATTTCGCCCGTCTTTGCCTCTCTCGTCCCTTATGATCACCTGACATCGGCTTGCAATCTCAGAACTCGGTTAGTTGTCCACCGTCCAGTGCACGTACTTAGGTACGTACCAAGGTACATGTACATAAATGTCGCAACGACTATGGTCCCAACGCGGTACAAAACAAGGGAGGCTCGCCGCCTTCGGGTGTAACCATATCACTTTGTGATAAGTAGGAGGTACCTTAGGTTGGTAGGTAAATTGAGCAGGCACTCGGGTTCTCTCAAGATATCACTTCAACACTAACACATAAGAAAGCAGAGTCTAATACGCAAACTCTCACTTGGTCATATGCCTCTTCAATTTCTTACTTACCCGCTCGGTCTTCCTTCATAATCATGGTAGGCCACCCCGTGACGGAGGGCGAGGTTGCTCTCGACGTTCCTAGTGCGGGAAAACCATGCAAGACGTGGTACATAATTGTTGGCAACGTCAAGAAATCTGCAAGACCACCCGTCATCGCACTTCATGGCGGTCCGGGTTCCGGCCACGACTACATGGTCGCCCTCGCCGACCTATACGAGGAGCGAGGAATCCCTCTCATACTCTGCGACCAGATGGGGTGCGGCCGTTCTACCCACCTACCAGAGAAAAAGGGCGATGAGACATTTTGGACATTCGACCTATTCATTAGTGAACTCGACAACCTCATTGACCACCTCAATTTACGCGATACCAGCTTTCATCTTATCGGTCAGAGTTGGGGTGGCATGTTGGGTGGTGCGTATGCCGCCCGACAACCTCGTGGGTTAAGAAAATTAGTACTCTCAGGATCACCCGCCAGCATGCCACTCTACAAGAAAGCGTGCAAGTATCGGCTCGCCGAGCTGCCCTCGGATATCCGTGGACTTCTCGAGGGTGACGACGTCAACCACGACAGTCCGGAGTATCAGAAAGCAGCTAACGTCTTCATGAGACGCTACGTATGCCGCCTAGATCCAGTCCCAGATCCCATTCAACGGGCTTGGAAGAACCTCAAGGAGAACCCTGCTGCCTACTCTACCATGTAAGGTCCTATTTCCTTTTGTTGAATCTATCTCATACTGATGATCTATAGGCAAGGCACGTCGGAATTCGACACCTGTGGAACTTTAAAAGACTGGGAGGGCTGGAAGGATGCGCACAAGATCGAAGTGGAAGTATTGCTCTTGAACGGCAGATATGACGAGGTGATGGATTTCGTCATGGAACCATGGTTCAAGGCCATCAATAAGGTCAAGTGGGTAACCCTTGAGAACTCGAGCCATACGTCGATTTGGGAGGAGCGGGAACGATTCATGCAGCTCTGCGGTCAATTTCTCTCGCAAGACTAGGTAGATCAACCATACGCTCCTGAGATTGGCATATCAGCCCATAATTAGAGTCGTTTCTACATCCTTTCATTCTTTCATGACGCGTGATTTTCTTTTAAACATGTAGGTGTAAAGGACGTATCTACTTCAACATGAACATCCTCCCCACAAATCCGAATGCCCTATTGAGTCGTCTCCCGTGTCTCCTGGCTATCGCGAACGGGATCTTACCTCGGGGGTGCGGCTCGTGGAACTGGATTCTACCCAGTCCATCGGATCTCTGAAATTGCCAGACAGAGCCGTAAAGCTTCTCCGCCGAGAATAGCCCTGTGGATGTCATTGCATGCAGAAAGTCGCTCCACGCGATTTCGCCAGGGGAAGACGTCACTTCAGGGTTGAAGAACACGGTTCTAAACACCTTCAGGGATCTCGCGTCTACTGGAATCGGAGCTGGATGGACCTCTGTACCGGTTTCTTCAGTAGGGTTAGTGTCAAGTTCTTGTTTGCGTGGTAATCCTCTAGTTTTTGGTTTATCTTTCCGCTTCTCGGTGGTTTCCTGGTCGTTGGCAGGAAGTCCAAAGTATAATGTCGACAAGGGTTGGTACAAGTTGTCAATACTCGACATAGTTTCTACATTTTTGACCCGCCCCTCAGTCGTGTCCGGAGTCCCATCCACCCATTTCGGGGTACGCTGCAGGGTGCGGGCCTGGGATAAGATCCTCCGCACCGCGGTGTCGTTTAGATGTCCACATTTGGTATATACAAGTTGGTCGATAGCGGCCCAAACGTCGTCAAGATTGGACTCGGCCTGACATAGCGCCTGTACGGTCTCCCTTGTTCGCCGCTTCTCAGCTGGGTAGAAGAATTTCTTGCCGGAAGGGTCGCCGAGCTTGGCTACTCCGGAGAGATTTTTATCCTCGAGCGCGGCCATCATTTTGGCCCAAGACCTCGTCCTTTCCGCGTAATCCTTCTTCAGGGCGTCTCCGTGATTCCCTGCCTCCAACTCAAAACCTCGTGCCCATGGAAGATACAAATTGAGTTGGTGATTACATTGTGATATAATAGAGAGGTCGCCAATCATTGCTGCAATCCGCCCCGATACTAGGTCCGACGCACTCTTCTCGGCTTGCAGCAGTCTTTCTAGTTCATCTACAATCAGGGGCATACCCGCGAGAAATAGATTATAATCGTCTTCCCACAGCGTACGCAGTAGCCAAGTTAACTGGCTCTCCACTGCATCCGTTTTGGCCATTGACTTGGACTGGACCACAATTTGAGATGAGGTGCTGCTAAGCGGTGGCTGGCGAACAAAAGACCGCCGAAGTGGTGGCGATGCCGGAACGTCTTTCTTGAGTTGGGCTAATGGACCTTTGGCCGCCTGCTCGATGTAGTGCCGGAATCTGAGTATTGCCATTAGATACTCTTGAGGAAGATCTTTCGAGGACGCTATGCTACTCTGATACTGTTCCTGTAATTGTTTCAGGTTCTTCGCCTGTTGGTGGAGCTCGGAGAAAATCTCAAGTTGAATGTAGCCAGTAAAGACGACATCCCCTATGACGCGAGCCCAGAATAGTGACTCGCGCCCTGGCTTGAGCGTTGGATGTATATTGCCATTCATGTCTTTGAGCATTTCTGATCTGTGCTCCTTGGTCTCGAAAAGTTGCTCAACAAAGTAACTTGGGTCCTCTCGCAAGGCCCAGACGTGATCTTCTGCCGCAGAAGCTCTAGCCGCTAGGAGCGATTCAATTCGGCCAAGATCGAGGTGTGCAGGAACCCGATACGGGGCTTCTGCTGCCATGATGGCGAGAGAGTTAAAGCCGCCTGCTTCACCACCTAGCCTCAGTTCCGGCTCTGGTTGAATAGGGAAGACATCGGTAGTTAGCGTATCTAGCGGAATGTCATGGAGAATCTGCTTGCAGCAATCTACTAGGAAATCCATGAGTCTCTCTTGTGCTTCAAGAACATCAAGGCCCTCGCCTGGCAAATACTGTTTGCGGGTAGCCATCCACTCAAACGCGTCTGAATGATCGTCCCATGCTATCAGTTTGCCGTACTCCTGGGCATTCGTGGCCCCATTTATGATCATAGTATGCTGGTTGAGGAAAATGGGAACGATAGCTCTGGTCACATAGCCCAAGTGCATGGCGGCATTGTCCGCGCCCGAAAACTCGGGTGGGGGGTGGCGGGCCCGTGCATTGAGGAGCAATGGCAGCGTTTTGGGCCGCGAGAGGTCTTCTTGGTTGATGTGTGGCCACATAAAGTGTTCTCTGTAACGAGTTTGCAACTCGGATAGCTGTCCGTTTTTCTTCCGGAAGGCGTTGAAATCGGGACGATGGACTGCGGCCATGCCCGGCCAAGCAGTTAACAAGATCTTGAGTTTTTGCTGCTTTGTCTTTTTCGCCCAACGCTTCCAGATAGTGGCCTCGTGGCGCTCCATGATCTCGCGTAGTGTATCATAGCTACTGAATATTTTGCTAGATCTCTCCTTCGCCTCGCGAAGAACAGACGCTGGTGATTGGGGTTTGACTGTTGTGCCAATAAGTTTACTCATGAAGGCTGGGTCACTGTAGTCAACAACTGAGGGGTCGAAATCCGGATCATCAAAGTTGTTAGCATCAGGCCCAAATGGATTAAATCGATGATCAGGTCTTGGCTCCATGGTGGTATGAGGTACTTTATGAAAGGTTTGTGTAGGTGTTCGCTGACTTGTTTAACAATGTTCCCATTTTCGTTGTTAAGACGGCAAACGGTAATAAATGGTTGTGTTTTAAATAAAAAGGGTATCTTTTTCAACCAGAAAGGTGGCCCGAGTCGAGTGGGGCTTGGGCCGCCTGGCCCTTACGATTAATTGCATTACCCCTAGGTATTTCTTCACACACGACATACATTTCTTACCTCAAATGCGCAGAATGAAATGAGATGGCAAGTTTCAAGTATGAAGATGTAGATATCTATACACATAATTATATTCACACTGAATCGTTATCAAGCTGAAGTTAGAAAACCTGAATTCATTGACAGCCTACAGCGGGGAGTAACCCTGGCAGCTCAGGTTAGCGATGTTGAATGTCAACCTCTTTATCGCATCGTTAAAACATTCCTTAGTAGAGCACCTCCTATAAGCTCTTATACAACCAAAATCATTGCACTATCTCAACCTTCACCCTCTGTTGTTCTCGTAGAGCATCCTAGTTAAGTACCATAAGAGGCGTAATTGAAACGAAATACGAACGACAGATGCAACCTTATAACTATTAAACTATCACGTTGCAGACTTTAAGAACGCGAAAAGGATATATAGCGCCGGGACGGAGCTAACGGAAACTGTTTAATTATTACTTACCATGCATGTTAGTTGAATGTTTAATCTTTTATATGGGTAGCGGGAGGTGTGTGAATCGATGGTAGAGGAGGGGGTCTAATAGCTCAAGCCATCAGGGACCAGGAAGTCATTAGGGCTTCGCAGCTAAAACAGAGGAGGCTGGTATGTGTAGATCCGGGACCTGCCCGTTACCGCTAGCTTATAAATGAAGCCGCTTGTACCATAATATAATTATTTCTCATACTTTCAAGGACTATATCGTAATAAGCAAGGCCTTCCAATAATTATTAATATATATAAATTTATAACATTTATCAATGCTCCGAATGGACCTCTTATCGCTCTATCGGCCAGCCTACTAATAGCTTAACCTATTTTATAAATTACTTCCTTAGTTAATTTTACTTATTATTTCCCAGTTATGGTTATAACTCTCTGCCCATATAAGCTAAATAGTTTCTTCTTCAGTTTTTATTTTAACTTGCTAGTATTTAATATAACACTTTCAACAACTAAACCAATAGGGTTTACCAACTAGGTAGTAAGCTAATGGAGATAGGGTTTATTCGGAGTTGAACAGATGACGATTGGATTGATTCTACTTAAGCCCATACAGTAGTCTAATGTATCTTGTCAATTTCTCACTGGTTCTTCTGTTCTGCTGATGTTGAAAGTTCAGGGGGCAGCAGTTGCTTTCTTGGGTTAGGTCGATATGTAGCTGATGTCCTCCTAATTATTGACTACATACAATTTTTATCCCTCTATCAAGGGGATCGCTCAAGGTTCTCCCGAAATATCAAGCCCATATCATAGTATTTAATTGATCAACTGATCCCGCAAATCTTCCGATGCTCTAACTAACTCAGAAATAAGGAGAAGTTGCATAAAACAGGAATAGTTTAAAGCACATTCCGACCTTGCTATGAGCGAACGGGCCAATTATGTAGAATATTAACATAATAACTTTGCTAAATTCAATAAATAAAAAATTCAATATAACAATAAAAACTAAGTAATAAAGCGAAATCGTTGCTATCCTAGCAGCTAAAGCCTACTTCCTACACCAACAACTACCAACTATCAATTTAACCTAGTAAGCTGTTCACCGTGTTTCATTTCTTATCTGTAGCAAGATGGACAGTACTAATCGGGTCTCCCTTTTTATTAAAACATACAGCCGTGATATGCGACCGCGAATCCGAGGGGCTCATATGGGTAGTCTCCCTAAGCCAATTAATATATGCAGCCATGTAGTGAGCGTAGATGACGGATGGTCTCCGCACGTACCTTGTGCAGACTTCGGTCGTCCCAGGAGGGAGAACATCTTCGTTCTTCTCGATTGCTGCTTCCAAGGATTCCTTCATTAATTCGGCTGCTGCATCGGTTCTGGTCCAGTTTGTAGTCCTCGTTGCAGCAGAAATTGCCACGTTCTTTCCGCTAGGGGTTAGAACTGAGCCTAGCAATTTCTTGGTAACGATTTTGGACATAGTGCCTCGTTGAGAGAGAACCTGAAAAGAACAATAAAGTGCTAAAGAGAGAATGGAGTTAAGTTGAGGATGAAATGTCCTAGAAAAGAATGTTTAATATTGATGTTGAAGGACAAGCTTGAGTTACTAGAAGACAACGCTGCTTTATATACTAATGTGGAGGCATGTCGCGGCCACTCCTAGCGGAATCTAGGGATATAATCACCAACAATCTTTTTTGCCCTGCGCCTAACAAAGCCTGTGATATGCAACCAAAGTCTCGTGTGTTTCTGATTGGCCCATTTTTCAGATCCTCTCAGCTAACCGCTTTGACGCTCCACATCTCATTCTAAGAAGGTTAGGCTAGGCTTCCCTCTCAGTGGCTGTATAATTTTGGAAGCATTTCGCCCAGTAGTCTGGAGCCAACAGCAACGTAGGTCGCATCCTGGGCCAACAGATGTAGCACAGGTTTGCATCGCCTGAATGGCTTCGACAACCAGAGGTCAATGAATTACTGAGTCCTTGGAATGGATGAAACAGATTGGGGCCTATATCATGATGCTGCTAGTAAAGGAGGGAAACCTGCGCCTCGGAGCGACCCGAGTCTCCCAAAGTCATTAATGCCTGTTAGAGATCCCTAGCGCTAGCAGTCAGAGTAAGATCCAGACCTTTTCGCCTCCTCAGGAATGGGTTCCCGAGTGTCGTTTGATTCCTCCGTGAACCATTCATCCTGAAGAATTTCCTCAACTGTTGGCCTATCCCGTGGGTCTAGCTTTAAAACCCGCCGTATGAATTCGTTATCTGCAGAAGGAAGTTCCTTAGTCGACCAGCGTTGAAGTGGCCTTTGCGGAGGTCCTTGTAGATTAAGGAAGTGGATGATCTCGAAGGTGTCAGGGTCAAGGATATCGGCCATTGACGGCGGAAATGGACCGAGGGAGTTGTACATTCTCTTCAGAACGGTAATCTCATAGTCCTGGTCTTCTGGTTTGAGTCCTTCCCAACCGGGATCAAAGTGATGGTAACCATCCCCGTGCACAAGGCTGAGGATCTGGGGACGCGTGAGCTAAAGGAAAAAAGGGAGAAAGAATTATTTTGAGACACGTACCGCATTTCCAAATGACCATATATCTGTTGGTGTTCCCCAGGAAAGCTGTAACATGGCTTCCGGGCTACGCGTAAAAGCAGCGCCGATAAGATGACCCTCTTTCGCGAATTGCGAGTCTGTAGAGACAACGCCCCCACAATCACCAAGCTGGATCTCTGAGAAACGCTGGCTGTTTTGGCCGTGATTAACGAAAACGTTGTCTAACTTGACATCTAAGGAAATTGGTGAGTCAAAAAAACGAACATGGACAAATGGGGATATCAATTACATACCTGTGTGGACCATTCCATCCTCGTGTAGGACACGGAGGGCTTCGAGGATGCATCTAGCTACTTGCTTGATCTCAGGGCGCGTCAGCCGCTTCTTTTTCGATTCCGTCAAGAGTTCACTATCCAGATGCCTCAAAACGATGGATTGCGGATCGACTGGCTGCTGAATCTCGTCGATGATTGGGCGAAGGTATGGGGTCTTAGACTGGTAGCGTTGAAGAATGTCGGCTTCATTCTGCAGACGCCAGTGATTGCGGATACTCTTAACTATACATTGCTTATTGCTCTCGTTCCTACATTTCGCACAATAATGCATCAAAAGGGGCTCGGAGGCGCGTTGCAGATAGCAGAGCGATGCGACTTGGTCTTACCTAGCTAGATATACGGCACCTTCATCCACAGCCTGGTGAAGCTCCTTAACAATGGTATACATTGAAAGGCGTCCTTTGAGGACCTGATTTATGTTGAGAAGCGGCATCATTAATGTTTGGGCAACAGTTTCATTGGTGATTGGACTTGACTCGTCACGAGATGCCATTGTTAAATGAATGAACGAAAACTTTTTTTAAACGGTTAAGTAATTTGGATAAGAATTTAATTAATAAAATTATTAACCCCTTATTAAATAATAACACTTAAAAGAATATATATATTATTAACTTAAACCAACAGGTGTATCCCAAGGTGGCCAGTGCTTACCAGAGCTGACAGGAGTTTACCTATGGAAAAGACTTTTGGTAGCGTCATCCGTAATGCATCGTATGTTAAAAGCTGGCGCCAGCTAGACACGTAAATTTAGATGCGGCGGATCTTTACCGTAAAAAGCCGCTGTAAGCATCAGCTTCGGGAATTGATTTGGGATGATTTATCGCTGCGCCTCCTCGGTCAGTTGGCGATGGTTGCCGGCCTCCGCAATATTGGATGGCATATTGTACGGCATTAGATATGGAGTTAGGTATTTAATAATTGTTTGTAGCCCAGAGCCATTTCAAATGATTGCACTCACTGTCATTCTTAACCTGTCATGGCGCCTCTACGTCCCTCCCTCCTCGTCACTTTAGGCGCATTCATGACATTGATTACCACGGCTGCGTCCGAGCCGGCCTTGCAAATTGTCCAGATAGAGAAAACCCCCAACGGCTTTACAAGTCCACCAAGGGGCTGGAACTCCTTTGGCATACAAGCCAATTCCGATACCACCCCCGGCTTTTCGTTCAATCAAACCAGCATCATCAGCCAGTGCGACGTACTCGCCAAGACGACCTCGCTCAAAGATGCGGGTTACGTATACTGCAGTCTCGACTCGGGCTGGTCCGTAGGGGGCAACGGTGATGAATACGGGCGTATCATCTACGACACGTCCGTATTCGATATTCCTAGCCTAGCAGACCATCTCCACGGAGAGGGGTTGCTGCTGGGAATCTACGTAGTCCCGGGCGCCTTCAACGCCGACAAGGAGAAAACGATTCTGGGAACCAACGTCACGATCGGTTCCGTATGCTCCGGCGACAATGGCCTGGCTCGTTGCAATTTCGATTACTCGCAGCCCGCCGTCCAGCAGTGGCACAATTCCGTGGTGGACCAATTCGCATCTTGGTAGGTCCCCAAAGATAAAGTATACCCCTCGGAACAATGACTAAGACAGTGACAAAATAGGGGCGTTGATTTAATCAAGTTCGACTACGTGACGCCGGGTTCCCCGTCAAACGGCGCGAGCCTCCCCGCAGACTCGAGCAGTGAGGTCATCGCCTATCACCGCGCCATCGCGCAGTCGGGACGGAAGATCCGCCTTGACATCTCCTGGAAGCTGGACCGGTCGCAAAAGTACTTTGACATCTGGGAGTCGAACGCGGACTCGATGCGGACGGACCAGGACATCAATAACGGAGGCAAGCCAACCTTCGTCTCATGGCAGGTCGTCCAAAGAGCCATCGACAACTACCGCCAGTATGTCACCACTGTCATGCAGTACAACACCACCTTGACAGTATACCCGGATATGGACAACCTCTACGTTGGCAACCCGGCTTCGGTGTCGGGCGTCACGGACGACGAGCGCCAGACGATCATGACCCACTGGCTCGGCGCCGGTGCTAACCTCATCATCGGCTCTGACCTGACCAACCTCGACGACTTCGGGCTCCATCTGCTGACCAATTCCGGCGCAATCGCCGTCGCCGATTTCACGGCCCATCACCCCATGCAGCCCCGCAACCCCGGGTCCGGCAACAACAGCTCGCAACAGCTACAGGCGTGGGTCGCCGGGCCGGATGCATCCGGCTCTGCCGTAGTGGTAATTGCGAACTATGGCCCAGACCAGAACCAAGGCGGCTTCGGCACCTCGCTCTCGGGGAAGCAGACTGTGGATGTGTCCTGGGCCGATCTCGGGATCGATGGAACATTCGACGTCCACGACGTGTGGGCTAACAAGGATCTAGGAGCTGAGAGTTCGGGTCTTAGCGTGCAGCTTGATGAAGGACAGAGCGTGCTGTATAAACTCACCAGATCATGAAAACACATCGCCTTGTACTATTATCTGAATAAAAATACATTATGCTCGTTAAGTCAAGTGTGTATATCAATTGTCTTACCAAGTCTACTTGTTTTGCCAGACTATACATAAGAAGGACGAACTTAGTCTATTTCGAACTGACACTATATCAATTAGTAGTGTTGTTCTCCATGGGCTGGTCACTTACATCAAGGGGATTGATAAACCCTAGAATTATCTTAGTTTTGGTCTTGTCTAAAACTCGTGTAGCTAGCGATTAGAGATAGTCTATGTCCAAGATTTCATATTAAAAGCCACAGCCTGCGATACGTCGCGGCATGTGTAATGCTACCGTTGGGTATAGCAGATGCACCCATAGTCCCCTAGTACCTTGCAACCTCGTGTTTTCTGTACGCCAATTCCCAGTACCATGCTCGCCTTTGGAAGTTGGTTGCAAGGAAATGCCCGGTTGGGGCCCGTGTATGCTCCTTTTCTTTCACAAACCCAAGAATCCATAACTCCATACCTGTCTTGTCCCAATCCCATCATACAAGCAAGGTCTCTATAATAAAGTCACAGAACTCCTCAACACTTGGTACCTTACCGCCTGGGATCAGCTGCCCCAGGCCTTTACCTCCCTGGCTGAAGTTGCCGCCGCCATCCTGGAGGTACGCTTTCTCCGCGTCGGAGAGCTCTCGCCTTTCGGATTCCTTCCACCTCCGTTCTGCCTCTTCCTTGGCCTTTCGGAGAATCTCTTCGATGTTCTCTGCCTCCCATAGATTACACTTGTTACATTCTCTGCAGCGCCGCCCGTCGCCTTCCGGTCTGAAATGTTGGCAAAAGTGCTGGTAACCCTCGTTGGCTGTACCGATGTCCTTGCGGCATACGTAACACATTTTATAGCCGCAAGGACAGGTTAGCTTGTTGCAGCCGGCCGTCTTGACGAACGACGTACTGCAGCGTGGACAAACTCGCTTGACGGCCATCGACATGGCCTGCTCTACTTGGGTGCGCAGTGCGACGAGAGAGGATTCGTGGCAGACGTGGATGTCTCTCCACGCCTTCGAGCATGACAAGCAAGACGAACGCGCGCAAGCCTGATTCTGACAGGTGAACTTGAGCCCACGACGGCGACGCTGGTACCGGCTGAGCGCCGCTCTTATATGCCGAGATCCGTACTCCCTACACGAACGATTTAAATAGAGAATAAAGCAGACCAGTGCTAGTGTTAGAGTAGGAAGAGAAAATGGTGGCAAGAGAAAGACTATAAAGGTGATGATAAATGTCGGAATATTGCTGGCGCGGAGCTTGAGCCTGCGCGCATTCACCGGCATGTATAGATCGTCGACTTCGGCGTAGGTGCAGAACGGACACCGGATGAGAGGCAATCCACTGGATAAAAGACCGTGTTCGGCGAGGCGCTGGTCCAGCTTACGTAGGATCTCGTCTCCGTTCCTCTCTCCACACATGGCCCGATATATATGTTCGGACGATACGCAGCCTTCGCACTCGACCGATGCGACGGCAGGACACCGAAGAGAGCCCGTTTCTTTATCGATGCTACGTTGCCAGCCCTGTCCGAAAACGGCCTCTGTGATGGAATGCCGAACACAGTTAAAGCAGACCATATGGCCTTCTGTGCCGCAGGTGGTGAGCTCCTCGAAAATGACATCCCCATAGCAACAACTACACTCGTATGTCGCTTCCACAGCTTCGGCCTCTTCCGTAAGCAAGGAGACGGCCAAGGCACGGTCCCTTTCCTCCCTCGAAAGTTGTTCGCGTTGTTTTAATGGCATAATCAGCTCCTCGAACAGTTCCCTATCTAGCTCGGCGCTTCCGGTTGCCTTTAACGTTGGTACCATGGACCCGTCATCGCAGGTCCTCCATATAATGAGCGGATGGGTTTCGGCCTCGGCAGAAGTGACGGGTTTGCGGCGAAAGAGCAAGGAAGATATGGTAAACTTCCAGGACTTGGAAGACAAGTCTACGAGGGTTGGTCGGGCGTCGAGATACGAGTAGTTGGACTCGGATAAGACGGCGTCGATGGAAGACCTGGATAGACCCTTGAACTCCTGCATTGCTAGTGCTCGTACCGCATCCTTGTATTCTGCCGTTCGGAATGCCTCCGTCCGCGAGACCAGCGTGTTCGAGTTAGAACTACCATGGTCGCTAGCCCTCCGGCGCCCCTTTACAAATTCGCCGGGATTCTTGAGTAGTTTGTCGGTGATGATGAACAACCGCGACTCTTCCGAAAAAGACGCAAGCATCTCCCTAAAGACTTCTACTTGCACATCGGGAAATAGTTGAGCGAGCAAATCGAGGTTCTGGTTCAGGTCGAGTACATCTGGGGGCGGTTGGATGACGGGTTGGAGCTGCGCCTCGTCCGAGAGATATTCAGGAGAGGGGGGGTCCCGTGACGGCGAGACTTCAGGAGAATGCCTAGATGATTTGGACTTGTACGATCTGGACGAACTCCTTCGGCCCGAAGAGGGAGTTAGAAAGCCTGGAAGGAACATCTCTTACGTCGACTCAGGTGTAGTCAAATGAGCAAAGCATGGTAGCTGCTGAGGTTGTCCAGTATTTGGTATTTGTAGGAAAATGGAATGGGATTAAACGTATGACCGAGGGATCATGCTAGAATCACCTATCGTAGCCTCTCGTGACTCCCGTGCAAGACAAAAGTGAGCCCATACGGGATGACTATCAATAAAGTGTAAGCTAGAATAGAATTGTGAACTTGGATGAAATAGAGGAGAGCTTGCGATGCGACGTCGCGTTCCTGATGCAGGTGCACTAATGAATGGTATGACTAGCACATTATTCTAAATCGGGGTCCAAGGGTGCGGCAGAAAATAATACATAGGTACCTACCTACTAAACCCACATGCACCTAGCCCCACCTGAGTTTTCAATCTGCCAATCCAGATAACTCAACCACTTTGTATCCCGCAACACAATAACCCCGAGTTTACGTAACGTCTTATGCATCCCAGGTCCCCCGCAAAGTTGCTTAGCAGCCGCATTTTTAGTCAAAAAGATGCCTAGGCCTATTGTCAGTGGCTGGAGGTGACTAGAGATGGCCGAAATTATGATAGAATTCCAGTTCGACACAACGACCCCTCATAAATTCAGGGCATCATGCATATGGCTGTTGTGGGTTTCAATTTCTGAAAATCGTTCTAGTTGTTCCTACTTCGTATCCTAAACTCTCCCTCGTAGCCCATAACTCTATTTAGGGAACATATTAGACGTGTAAAGGAGAAAGTGCCCTACGTACATGGATGTAAGTCGGACTTGGAAGTCCCTAAAGTCCAGTAGCAATAGATGCAGGTAGGTATAGGTAGCTTGAAAGAGATTTAAGAGGCTTGAGGCGCATCAATGAGCCTCGGCTCTTTACCTAGGTATTACTTTAAACGGTTAATGGATTCGAGCTTAACGTCGCATGCACTAACCCTTCGTAATCCTCAAATACCATAGCAATTCTTATTCTCCCAAAGAAATGAACATATTAAATCTGACAAAGAACTATCCCACGTGATGATGATGTTGGAGAGAAGAATGAGAGAGAGCGCGACACACGCATGACCTCATGCGAAGGCATTCGACATGTGAACGTCCAGCAAAGCAAAATATGGCCCCAGGTCCGGCTATACCGAATAAGGCATGGTGAGCCATCCATTGTCGGGCCCACAGGCCCACGTACCCAGCAAAACCTGGGGCCCCTCGGCATTCCTACCAAGCTCTGTAAGCCTGCCTCGGCTGAATAACCGGACTTCAAACGCGGCACATTGTACTAAAAGCTCGATCTCTTTATTACCAGACACCTTCAGCTTTTGTCCTCACGTCTTGCTTCTTCTGAGAATGCCAATCGTGCTATAAAATTTACACCGAACTCGCTTGTACCATAACACCTCCATCCCCTAAATCCTTCATCCCTCAATACCCCGAATCCAAGAGCTTCCACACGATGGCTGGTGAATTGCGCTTCGACGACCAGGTTGTCGTCGTCACCGGCGCCGGTGGCGGTTTGGGCAAGGCATATGCTACGTTCTTTGCCTCCCGAGGAGCCAAGGTCGTTGTCAATGACCTCGGCGGCTCGCTGAAAGGCGAGAGCACCTCGAGCAAGGTAAAAGGGATTCCATTGCGCTGCTCCTCGGACATACCTGCTAACGTGTTCATTTCAATCCCTAGGCTGCCGATGTAGTTGTCGATGAGATCAAAGCCGCCGGTGGCCAGGCCGTGGCCAACTACGACAGCGTCGAGAATGGCGAGAAGATCATCGAAACCGCCATCAAGGCTTTCGGCAGGATCGACATCCTACTCAACAACGCCGGTATCCTACGAGATATCAGCTTCAAAAACATGACGGATCAGGATTGGGATTTGGTCATAAAGGTGCACGTCAAGGGGTCTTACAAGTGTGCACGCGCTGCCTGGCCGTACTTCCGCAAGCAAAAGTACGGTCGTGTCATCAACACCGCATCGGCTGCCGGCTTATTCGGCAGCTTCGGCCAGGCCAACTACTCCGCTGCCAAGTTGGCTATGGTCGGTTTTACCGAGACGCTCGCCAAGGAGGGCGCCAAGTACAACATCATCTGCAATGTCATCGCCCCTATCGCCGCGAGTCGCATGACCCAGACTGTTATGCCTCCGGATGTCTTGGAAAACCTGAAGCCCGATTGGGTCGTTCCGCTTGTGGCTGTTTTGGTTCACAAGAGCAACACCAAGGAGTCGGGCGGAATCTACGAGGTCGGTGGCGGTCACGTCGCCAAGATCAGATGGGAGAGGTCGAGCGGTCTCCTTCTCAAGGCCGACGACAGCTACACCCCAGGAGCCGTTCTCAAGAAATGGGACCAGGTCGTCGACTTCTCAAACCCACAGCACCCGACAGGCCCTAACGACTTTCTGACCCTTCTCGAGGCGTCGCAAAAGCTGGGCCCGAGTGACAAGGGCGAGACACTGGACTTCACCGGTCGCGTAGCCCTCGTCACAGGTGGTGGTGCTGGTATCGGACGAGCCTACTGCCTGGCGCTCGCCAAACATGGCGCATCCATCGTGGTGAACGATTTGGCGAACCCCGACACCGTCGTCGAGGAGATCAAGAAGATGGGCGGCAAGGCAGTCGGCGTCAAGGCGTCTTCCGAAGAGGGTGACAAGGTCGTAAAGGGTGCCATCGATGCCTTTGGCCGGCTCGACATCATTATCAACAATGCCGGTATTCTTCGGGACAAGGCATTCACCAACATGGACGACAACCTGTGGGACCCCGTCCTCAACGTCCATCTTCGAAGCACATACAAGATCACCAAGGCCGCCTGGCCCTACCTCCTGAAGCAGAAGTACGGACGCATCGTGAATACCACTTCCACCAGCGGTATCTACGGTAACTTTGGACAGGCCAACTACTCAGCAGCGGTACGTAATGAAAGGTTGGAAGTAAGATGATATAATTAGAGCTAACAACTTATAGAAAGCCGGTATTCTCGGGTTCTCCCGCACGATAGCGCTCGAAGGCGCCAAATACAACATCTTCTGCAACACCATCGCTCCCAATGCCGGAACCGCCATGACGGCCACCATATTACCCGAGGAATTGGTGCAAGCCTTCAAGCCTGATTACATTGCTCCTCTTGTTCTGGCCCTCTGCAGCGACAAGGTCCCCAAGAACCCTACGGGCTGCTTGTACGAAGTAGGCAGTGGCTGGTGTGGCCGGACAAGGTGGCAGCGGAGCGGCGGTGTTGATTTCCCCATAGATGTCAAGCTGGTGCCCGAAGAGGTCGCCAAGAACTGGGCCAAGATCGTCGACTTCGAGGACGGCCGAGCGGACCACCCCGAAAAATCCCAAGACTCCGTAGGAAAGGTCATGGCCAACATGGAGAACAAGCGCGGGGCATCCAAGGTATGATGAGCTCACCCTTCTCTTTCCTTGATGCCCCCCTGTTTGAGTAATCATCATGTATATTATATATATATAATGTTCTATTTAGTCTAGTATAGGAATGAATCTTGGACGTTAACACATTGTTCTTTGCTCAGAAGTCCTCCGAGAGCAACCAGTATCTCGAGGCGCAGAAGAAATCCCTAGCTACCAAATCCCCATCGACGGATTTTAGTTACTCGGAGCGTGATAGCATGCTCTACAACCTAGGTATCGGCGCCAAGAGGACCGAACTGTCCTACGTCTTCGAGGGCCACGAGGACTTCCAGGTTCTGCCCACCTTCGGCGTGGTCCCGCAGTTCGACGCCAACATGCCGTTCAGCTTCGACGAGGTGGTGCCCAACTTCTCGCCCATGATGCTGCTGCACGGCGAGCAGTACCTCGAGATCAAGAAGTACCCGATCCCGACGGCGGCCAAGACCAAGAACTACGCCAAGCTGATCGAGGTCGTCGACAAGGGCAACGCCGCCGTCCTCAAGAGCGGCGTCACCACCGTCAACGCCGAGAACGGCGAGGAGCTGTTCTACAACGAGGCCACCGTCTTCCTCCGCGGCTGCGGCGGCTTCGGCGGCCAGAAGAAGCCCTCGGACCGCGGTCCGGCCACCGCCGCGAACCAGCCGCCCAAGAGACACCCCGATATCGTGGTGGAGAACCAGACGACGGAGGAGCAGGCTGCGGTCTACCGACTTAGCGGCGATTACAAGTGAGCTTCCTCCCCTAATCATAATCCACATGTCATCCGAGATCGTGAGCTAACCAATGTGTGTCGTCTAGCCCCTTGCACATCGACCCCGCCTTCGCCAAGATGGGCGGCTTCAAGGTGCCCATCCTGCATGGGCTGTGCTTCATGGGCATCGCGGGCAAGGCCGTGTACGAGAAGTTCGGGCCCTTCAAGAACATCAAGGTGCGGTTCGCGGGCACGGTGCTGCCCGGCCAGACGCTCGTCACCGAGATGTGGAAGGAGGGCCCCGGGAAGGTCGTCTTCCAGTCCAAGGTCAAGGAGACCGGCAAGCTGGCCATCTCGGGCGCCGCGGCCGAGCTGGTCGACGGTGGACGGGGAGCGGGTAAGCTGTAAGCTAGAAGTTGTAGTATGGAGGAGGATGAGGAGGATGTAGTACGATGAGACAAAGTAATTTTACACGAGCATATATGCCGTGATATTGAGATTGGCGTCTTTATATTAAAATTATGTAGGCTGGAATATGAGATTTTAACTTCATTGTTCGTGTGAGTGATTACCTATCTAGGTATGCTTCCAAAACAAATGGCACTTTATAAGTGAAGTAGCAATGTATTCATTCTTAATAAAGAGACTATCGTCTCTTTAATGCAGTGCGCCTTTTCTCTAATCTATTCCCATTCTGTCATCGGTACGTCTTCTCCCGTGTTGGCCGAAGTGCCTTCTCTCGTGTTGGCCGAATCGGCTTCTCCCATGTTAGCCAAGCCAGCTTCTCCCATGTTGGCCGAAGTACCTTCTCGCTGCCCACGCAGGGCCGCGGCTCTTCGGTTGTAATATGCGACTGCTCTTTCGGCTCGTCTGGTGATAGTAATTGACTATATGAGTATTTCTAGCTAGAGTGGGCTGAAACAGAATAATGTTTGCCTATCTTGCTCGCATGCGAATGTGCTCTGGTTCTTGATTCTGCCATTTACGCCCTGTCTTCCATCTCAGTGTCGTTGGTGGCGGGAGATGTTGTCTCTGTGGTGGTAGGAGATGCTGTCTCGGCGGTGGGAGAGGCTGTCTTTCTGATGGTCAGAGCAGCCGTCGCCGTCGTTATGGCGGCGAGCGAAGAAAGCTACGGAAATCTCTGCTCGTCGAATTTGTGACATTGACTTGATGAATGTTAGTTAGTCATCCATTGATATTTTTATTAAAAAGGGGAGAAGAAAAAAAGGACTTACCGGCACTGCGCCGCCGCCGCCCCTGCCGCCGCCGCCGCCACCGCCGCCCCGGCCACGACCACCCCAGCCACCACGGCCACCGCCGCCACCTGCCACGGAGAAGTTTGAAACGTTATTGATGTTGATAACAGGCCTACCGTATAGCTTGTTAATGATAATTCCATTAATCCATAGTTATATGAAGTGAAATCAAGTAAAGACTCAGTAGGGTACGTCATATGGATGGGAGTAGGAGCGGAGCTATGAGAAATAAATGGAAATATATATGATATGCTAAATAATAAACCACTTGGCCGTTGGGAAATAACGTGGGGGGGATGTGATAGGCAAAGTTAGAAACGATGTTATGTTGGAAAAGTGTTAATTTATGGGCTAAATATGATAGGAAGGGAAATATGGCCGCAAGTTTGTGGAAATGTAGGGTTAAGCATGTGCACGGGTGAAGTTGATATTTCGATCAAGGGTCAGCTATGGGTGGTGGAAAGGGAGAAGTAAAAAGAGATAATTAATACTTACATGGTGAAATTGGTGAACATGGGAAGGAAAGGAAGGGAACGATAGGCCTGAGTGTAAACACTAAACCGCTGGTGCCAACTATGACTTCAACACCGAAAATATCTTCGAAGATGGCCGTAATATGTAATCGACATAGTTCATAAAGAAACGATTAGAATCTGAATTGAGGTTCATGTTAAGACGAGATTAGAAGTTGGTTGCAAACCATGGTATGTTGGTTTATGTTGTGAGTGATGAGAAAATATGGAAGAGAAAGGGGAGGACTTGGAACCTACTTATGTAGGATTTTCCATTAGAATTTGCTTAAATCAATTGTCCTTTCCCAACACACTCATATTCTCTGTATTAGACGATTTGTCACTCGACGTACTACCAATATTAGGCATTATGTATATTAAGTTCGTAAATGATACCAAGGCAAACTTAGAAGTGTCGAGTACCCTTATAGTGCGGATATATCTAATATTATGTCTGCCTAGGCCATTGTGAGTCACTGTTAGGCTATTCAGCCGTCGATAAGGTTTAGGAACTCTGCGTAAATCCTAAACCTAAGATGAAATGTTTTTGGCTGTAGAGAAGGAGGCTTTTGGAAAGAGGTACATCTGAGGAGTCCTGAAAGTCAAATCTAAGTGAGTACCTACATGTAGATAGATAGGTATAGGTAGACAAGATAACATCAACCGACGTAACTACCTACATGTACCATATCATTTCATATATGATTCCACGGCGCTACTTGTTTCATCTACAAAAGAACTGGCATCAAAGTGTATCGTAGGTAGTCATTGACAACGATATTGGAGAATTGAGTCTCACATGTATCTACCTAAGTAGGTGCCTACCAGTTAATAGGTGCTGAGAGGACTAATCGATCCGTTAATGCGCAGGTTTTAAGGTTCCGTTGCCTCGTACTGTAACTCTATATGTATCTAAGGTAGGTACCATAGGCAGTACACGAGATACACACGTACATGTAGGCAGTCACTTGTAGCTTACCAATGACACTAGAGGAAGATTGGTTAGGATTGCTTGAATATGGGCATACATCTCTGACAATATGAGTGATTCGGCTTTAGGTGGGTGCTTGGGTGGGAGTCTAAGTTGTATGGCTTCAAGTCAAAGGAGCTAGTTCATGAAACTCGCCAATAGCTTGGTGATATATATGCATATACCCATGTAGTTCTTACAACTCGCGGAACTATAAGGTAGGAGGAGGACCAGGCAGAGTCTATTTGAAACGTAAGAAGAATGAAGGACGACGATAAATTTGAAAAGAAAAAAAGTTTGGAGCCTTTGGGAATTGAACCCAGGAACTTGCCATAATCCTAAGTGGGAACTCGCAGGCGCTGGTAGCTGGGAAGCACAGGGAAACTGGTGGGGGTCGAACCCAGAAACCTGTGTGCCGGTTCTTAGGGTGGTATGCTCTGCCAACTGAGCTAAGGTCCCTTAGCTATTGACTGTTATTCACTGGCGAGTTGATGTGGTAGTCTTGTGTGACAGCACCGCCAGTGGTGAAATTGTGGTCTTGTTGGAGCTCACTTCGACAGTGTCGGGAGCGGTTGTCTTGTTGACTGAAGCAGCTTCTCCCGTGGTGCCAGCAGAAGCCTCGGAAAACTTGTTGCAGTCTAATGGATTCGAACAGTTGACCTCCGTATAAGTCCGGTTCTTAGGTTGGCACGCTCTACAAACTGAGCTAAGGCCCCCAGCTATTAGCCGTTGTTAAAGTTACGCCGTCATTAATGTTATTAATAAGGTGTTCGCTTTTGGGGGAGGAAGGGGTTTGGCCTATTGTACCAATTGATAACTACCTACTGAAAGTATGCTACCATTATATCAACATCACTTAAAGTATTTAAGACGTTAATCTTTGGAGTTTTCATTCTGATGAATGGTTAGCTGATTTGCGTGCATTCGCATTCACTATTCGAATCTTAGATCAAACATGCAGAGCAAAAGGAGACTGATAAATTGGCCATAGACTGTTACAAACTAGTATATATAGAGTACATAAGATCTATTCGATAGTCATCTTCCATTACTTGGTGGGTTGCTACACTACGATAACAGCAATTTGAAGGAGCTAGTGCCTATGAATATTGATGTAGTACGACAAAATTGAACTAAGTACCTAGGTTATAGCGTAGGCAGCTGCAATGAAATAATAGACTCGAGCTAAGTTGAGCTGTGTGTGAGGTTTAGGGCTTCTTAGTCAGAGGCTACAGTTTTCAAAATGCTTTAAGTGGTTACTGTGATGATGTCTCAAGTTATATGCTACGAACAATATTCGTTTCTCAAATCAGCTCGAAAACTGTCACGATGCAGACCATAGAAGCATGGGAAAGAACTCTGTTGTGGCACGAGGGGCCCTATCTACGAGCTAACGGCCACGGGCAGGTCCCGGGTCCATATACGTGAGCATCCTTTGTCTAAGCTATGAAGCCCCTGATGACTCCGATACACTCCCTGGTTCCTGATGGCCTAAGTGGCTAGACTCCTAACAAAAACATCATAAAGTACCACACCATGATATCCTTATCGTATAATATGCTATCTTGAATAAATTGGATATGAACGTCCATAAATGCTAATAAGTGTTGGCGTGGTTAAACCTTTACTTTGTTTTTGATAAAACGCCGTATCTCTGAACTAACAGCTACAAGTAAGTACCGGTTTCATAACCATAAGCCCCATTTGTCCTGGCTGTGAAGCCCCTGATGGCTCTGATAAACTCCCAGATCCTTGGTGGCTCAAGCCACTAGACTCCTAATAATTGCTCAGTGTAGATAGTTATGAGTTAAGGGAAGACTGCTAATTATAAACTATTCTAGGTAGCTTCAGCCTTCTAGCCCGTCGCCGCCTTGGTGACAGAACGGTAGGAAAGGGGAGGAGTTGGTTAGGGGACCTAAGCTTCAACACGAGCACATTATGCTGCTCAATAACTGCATCATCTAATATATTACCTCGTTACAAACCCTTACTTAATACTCTGGCGCATAAAGATGATGCTCTTTGCATATTAAAAGAAAGAATGTCGCATAAATGAAGTGGCCTGTTTCAACAC
Organism: Hypoxylon fuscum; assembly: GCA_022578945.1. Classification (NCBI taxonomy): domain Eukaryota; kingdom Fungi; phylum Ascomycota; class Sordariomycetes; order Xylariales; family Hypoxylaceae; genus Hypoxylon; species Hypoxylon fuscum. Next base: position 310,190 of record MU399817.1, on the reverse strand, counting down.
TTTCATTCACAACTACATATCATATACCAAGTGTCATAGGATAGGACTAAGTGAGAGTGCACAGTGACCGACCAAGAAAAGCGATGTATTTTTTAAAGGAAACGTACGATTCCGAAGACTTTAGAGAAGTAAGGCTCGTATTAATTATTAATTATTCCTACCTATTAGATATTATCCTGTCCGAAGGACATTTTGACTCCCAAACTTTTCGAAATTGATTGATAAGAGTTAGATAAGAAATTGATAAGGTTACCCAGCAAACGTTTGCGTACACACTACCAAACCTTATCCCCGCGCTACCATACACTATCCCGCATCATACATTTCAACCACAATGGCATTCTTCATTTCGTACATTCCGGCGTAGAACTCGGGTAAAGAAGCACGTAACGCCCTTTCGGGTAGCGTTTTTATTATTAACATTTTTATCAATGTTTCTCCCTAACCAGAACCATATCATTTGATATCAACCTCTACCTGTTTGGTATATTCAGTATGGAAGATACCTCTACATCATGGATGGCGATGCTGGTGCGCTCCAAACATATCAGAGGTGTGGCCAGGAGCAAAGAGTTGACCAGTTCCTTCATGTTCGCGACAGTATTCCCATTGTGGCCTATCTGGCGTGTTGTCTTTGCTATTATATGGGTAGCTAACTAGTCGTAAGAGGCAGCGGCTAGCAGTTCAATTACCGGAATGCGAATTGTTGCTGCTGGAGCTATACCTATACGTACGCGCGGCGATAATGTTCTTGAGGAGAGGTATCACCGCCGTCGACATAATGAAACAGGTACACCCGCAATGACTGCTGCGTGTCCATAAGTAATAACAGGTACCCAATGAACACATCGAGTCGCGCGACGCTAGGATGAAGAATCACCACAACCCTCCAATATGGCGGATTTAATTTGCGCTAAGGACTAAGATAATTCAACAAAACACCTACAACTCTGCAACGCAATTATCGACCTCGAGGCTAGTCTCGAATATCTCACACCGCTCCTTCTGCGCTGATAGAAGCCCAAGGCGTCGATATCGCCCCCGGATATACCATTCCTCTAGCTGGCTAACACCTATCAATTCAAGTGTTAGAGGTCGTCTTCGTGATAACCTAACATGTTGAGTGCAAGGCAGCTCTCGTGTCAGGGGCAGCTGGTGCGAGGTGGTATAGGTGGAGATATCAGGGCTAGGGCTACTCCCAGGGGGTAGCGGGTAGCTCACAGGTGTGTAAAAGGGGCTTTGTCCTCCCATCTTTTAGCTGGAGGGACATATGGCATGATGGAGGAGCTCTAGGACCATACTGTTTCTAGCCCACAGCAGCCAGGCCGCCGAATCGTATCATTCATCACTCCCATCACTCCCATAACTCCCCCGTGCCTGACATCTCGGGTCGCGTCGTCTATTCGAACTGACCTGGTGCATGTTTAGATCCGCGGGTAGTAATACAAACATCCCAGACATGTCGCTCACCTACGAGACATATGCAATGTATATAACGAACCTTCCATCCTACCTAAGGACTTCAATCTGGTTCTAAAAATGGGGGACATGGTTCTAAGGAGCTAACTAATATCTATTCAAAATCATCTCACCTATAGCGCAAGCTAAGGGGGATATGGCTAAGCTCGTACGGGCAACGAAAGTCACGAGGATACCGGAAGATCCGGCGCCCTCCACACCAACCACTGGGCAACCAGTAGAGGCATATGTAGAACCGACAGGTTCGGGATATGGCAGATCGACAAGTAGTGATCGCATATCAGGGAATGATGAGCCCACAGCGGCAAGGTTTGGCATCTTAGGAAAGGGAACTAGGCTGTATCTGTACTGGAATCAGACCTATATCTTGTATACTAGAGCTTGTCACGTCCCATACCCCTAGGGAGGTTATAGAGGGGGCTAACGCCCCCCCTATTCAGATGTTAAACAATACAACAACAACAACAACAACAACAATACCATCGCGTATTTAGTGCACCCCAGATATGAATCGATAAATCGCTAATTCCGCCGCCAGCTCCGTGTCACATTCAGCCACTAGATTCCTGACGAGAAGAAAGTCGTACGTCTATTATCAATAATGTCTATACTCATTACCAGCTACTATGATATGATGTTGCGTAATCAAATTGTATTCAGAAGTACCATCATTCTAACTAAAAGAACTTCTTATCTTCAGCATTTTGGTAAGGTAAGTGCTGCAGGATTCGCACCGACTAAATTATCCACCTGTCTAGCTCTACTGTCATTAACCGACTCTGCTTCAGGTCCAAAGAATGGACCGCGGAAGAACTTGTCCTCGTAGTTCCCTTCAATGGCATGTGAGCACAAGGTATGGAGTTGGCCGGCGATGTTGTTGAGATAATAGCGTACCTCGCTGTCTCGAGGACGTGGGCGAATGCTCGGTGTAAATCATGTGCTAGTGCTCGAACCTTTCTGACTCTACTGTCACTAACCGACTCTGTTTCAGGTCCAAAGAACGGACCGCGGATGAACTTATCCTCGTAGTTCCCTTCCACTGCATGTGAGCAAAGGGTATGAAATTGACCGGCGATGTTGTTAAGATAACAGCGTACATCGCTTGGTTTTGACGTTGGGTCTCCAAGACACGCTAGCTGAGCTTTGAAGTTGTCAATCCCGGTCTCGATATCCTTGATAAATTGGAAGCTGTCTGGGCCGGTGAGATGGTACAGCTTGGGTACTTTGTTGCTTAGTGTTTCGGCTGTAGATGGAGATCGCTTGGATAGGATCAAGGTGATTGATCAAAAGACCGTATTTATCCGGAAGATCTGAGTTTTGTGGAATAAGGAGGTTGAAATGATTATGGGAAATACCAAGTCTCTCTATGATTCCCCATCAGGAGTTAATCTGAAGCAGCACCAGCCTGGTTTATTCTTCGACCCGTACGAACAGAAATCGTATGCAGTCCGGACGAAGTTGACAAGCTGCGACCTCCGCCGCATCTGCTCGGCGTTGGAAGTATCGTGCAGCGCGCTCGGTGCGCTTAAGCTTCGTCTTCGACTATACCTAGAAAAAGGAAGAATGAAAAAGAGGACTTACAGGGGGTCTCCCTCCGCGTCCGCTTCGGCCACCGCGTCCGCCTCGACCGCCGCCTCGGCTGCCGCCACCGCCACCTGCCGATTGTCGGTTGTGAATGTTTGATTTCGGCCTATTACCTTCATTAATAATAATTCCATTAATCCATAGACATATTAAGGGAAATGATTTAGTAGTTTGAGAAATATAAATGGGATTAGGAACGGAGCTTTGGGAGAGAAAGGTAAATATATGTAATATGCCAATTAATACATTATTTGGCCGTTAAGAAATGAGGTGGGAAGGATATAATAGGCGAAGTCAGAAGCGACGTCATGTGTTGGGAATGTGTCAATTCACGGGCGACATATGATAGGTGAAGTTGATGTTTCGATCAAGGGTAAGCTATGGGTGGTGGAAAGGGAGAAGGAAAGAATTAATACTTACATCGTGAATGAATGGCGCTTATGGAAAGAAAAGGAAGGGAACGATAGGCCTGAGTGTAAACACTAAGCCGCTGGTGCGGAGTGTGACTTCAACACCGGAGATATCCTCGAGGATGGCCATAAGATGCGGTCGACGTGGTTCATAAAGAGAAGATCAGAATCTAAATTAAGGTTCATGTTGAGACGAGATTAGAAGTTGGGTGCGAGCCATGGTGTGTTGGTTTATGTTGAGACGAGATTAGAAGTTGGTCGCGAACCATGGTGTGTTGGTTGTGATGAGAAAACATGGGAGACAAAGGGGAGGACTTGGGGAGTATTTATGTAAAATGGTCCATTAGGCTCAAATCAATTGATCTTTCCTAATACACCTACATTGCCTGTATTGGACAATTTTCAACTTAATATTAGGTGTTTTTTGCTGGCGAAATGGTGTTTTGGATGCTTGGTGGATTAAAGCTAGAAGCGAATGGAGTGTGGGCTAAATACCAGCTAGTGGCAGCTGCCAGACGCAGGTGCCACCTGCAACAGGTATTATGATCATGCCTAGGTACCTAGGTATCTATATTAAGTTCCGTACGTGATACCGTACCTAGTAAATTGAGCTGCCGAGCACCGCTATCTAGAGTGGGCCATTCCAAGGAAACCGCCATCCGGCCAGAACGTGCGAATGTTCATTACATAATTAGGGGTGCGCTATAATATAGCGCATACCCCCTATAACTTACTAATACTAACCATTACTTACCTACTTACCTACTTACTTACCTACCTACCTACCTAGCTACCTAGCTACTATACCTATTACCTACTTACTTACCTACTTATTTACTGATATTATATACCGCCATACGTACTTATATATTAATTAATTAGTATGGTAACCAGTATGATAGCCAGTATGATGGCTAATATGATGGCTAGTATGTGTTATAACTCCTTATATTATAGCGTACTTTATAATTAGGTATGTACCTAAGTATAATCAATTTTCAATATTATGTAATAAACATTCAATGTTACGTAATGAACATTCAATGTTATGTAATCAACTTTAGCGCTTAGCTCCCTATATTTATAGCGTATTTAGCATACCTCCGCACTATAAATTCAATATTATGTAATGAAGATTCGCACGTTCTGGCCGGATGGCGGTTTCAACGGAAATGGCCAGCCGTCCTATCGTGCAGCCTAGCTATCGCGCAGGTACAATATCATGCCTAGGCATGCTATGGTGAGTCATCGTAAGCAATTCATGCGTCGATCAGATTTATTTAAAAACGCTGTGTGTATTCTAAACCTAACATGAAGTGTTTTTGGCAGTAGATAGCAAGCAAGCACGGATTCAAGTACGATGGCGAAAGTGAGCGCGAAGGAGGGGTTGAGAAAGGGGTGCACCAGGGAGGGTGCATCTAAGGAGTCCCGGAAGTCAAACAACCCCCTGCCCTTTCCATGGTACATGTGATGGTCATCCGTCTAAGGTATGTCAATACACTCAAAGTTCAACTACAGCCATAGGTATATGTAGCATCCGGTATATTGGAATAATAAAGGGCCAGGATATCATGCCTATCTAGGTAGGTACCTACCTAGTTCCTATTGATCTCGGCAGATGGACAGGACTATTGAAGCATCCCGCCATCTAATACATTATAACAAGTTTGCCAATCTGTTCTACCTGAGGAAAGTTATGCGGCGTATCGCTTCAGTGCCTTGAATTTGGCGGGACGATAGGGTTATACCAGGCGAATTTGTTGTCAGGATCGTACTCGTGCTTGAGTTTTCGTAGCCTGTCGAGTCGCCACGACTCATAACCATATCTAGCTTCGAGAGACTCGTACCCTGCGGCATAGTTCACGTATGCCGTTGGCTTTCGCTCGGGTTCGCCAGCATTCCAGAGGGCCACAGTCTGGTTCCGCCATTCGGTGGCAAAGTCGATGAGTGGATCGTCGCTCGAGTCGAATCTGACATCGAAATATCTTGATCTCCGTTAGCGTCAGGTAACATACTTGTGTTCTTCGGCGGCTTTCAGCTAGGACCACTCACGTCAAAATATTTTCATCGCGAAGCGGGTAGGCTGAATCATCCGATTTGAAGCTACGGACGCCCTTCACCGAATAACCTTCCACCAGGACTCTAGTTTTTCCAAGCGAGGGATGTTGGCTGATTTTCTGATTGTACAAGTCATAGATCGCGCGCATAGATGTAACATTGTAGGTTTGGAGATTAGCTGTTCCAATGATATGAGTCTTGTTTGGCTCGCACAAGTAGCTGTCGACTGCGCCGCCTACTTGGTCGTTGATGGTCTTATAGGGGACGTTCACTTCCTCCACTGAAAGTGGTTGAAGATTGTCAAAGGGCTTCAGCGCCGGCGCGGCACCTCTCTTATCGCCGTCGTAAAGGAAGACCCAGCTAATGGTAGCCTGTTCCCTGTTAGAAAAGAAAACCCCCCGACAAACTGCATATCCGCAACACAAGCTGTTAATGGAGCTACTTGCCTCAGTCTGACTCAGGGTCGTGTTCATAGTGTAAAGACCAAATGACGCGAGCCATACAGGATCAAGAGTACCGTTGCCCTGAAATATGTTTACCTGCTCAACCAGTGCTTCAAGGGAGCTGCTGGAGAACTGGTATGATCTGACGTAGTAGGTTTTAAAGTTGTCCGGCCAGATCTTCGATTCGAAGCTGGTGATGATACCGAAGTTGTGACCGGCGCCCCGCATGGCCCACCAAAGATCAGGATGACTGTTTTCATTAACGCGGACAGCCGTTCCGTTGGCTAACACAACATTCAAGTTGACAAAATGGTCGCTCGTTAAGCCATGCTGGCCTTGCTGAAAGCCATGTCCTCCTCCAAGGGCAGGGCCGAGTACGCTTACACAACTACAACCTCCTGTGGCTATAAAGCACAATCTTAGTTAGACAAGGATTCATCCATAGTCCATATATAGTTCAAGTCTTACCTGTCACAAATCCCCGGTCCCAAAGGGTACTAATCGCTTGCTGGCTGTATACACCGCCTCCAAATTGTGCTGTCTGATTATTTGGATTAATGTGTATAGTGTTCAGGCTTTTCAGGTCAATCTCAATGCCTTCGAAAAGACCAACACTTGTTGTCAGGGCGTGGCCACGGCTGACTGCGTAGAACGGGATATTGTGTTGGTTGGCATATCCAACCTTAGAATAGTTAGAACAGGATGGGCGATAGAGGTCAAGACACTGACAATAACTGCTACATCATCTTCCCTCCCGGGACGGACTGAAAGCTGTACCCGAGGTTTAATACTTTGCATATACCTCTCCGTTTCGTTTGCCCAGTCGGCGTCGTTCGGTTCCATGATGATTGAGGTGCTAGAGATGACTGAAGAAAGCTCTTGTTGAATTTGTGCATTCACAGACCGTCTCGTACGTTGAAGATGGGCCTCGGACGGCTGAATCCTAAGACCTACGGCAAGGAATGGCATAAGAGCGAGGATACTCGTTGAAAGCAAAGACGATGACAACATCATGGCGGCTACGAAGATGTTACGCGGCTAAAATTAAGTCCCAGTAGTAAAGAAAATCTGGTTCTGCCTTTGCAACAGTACTGACCAGGACATTAATATCCAAGGGGGATAACTACTGATTTTATAAACAGCATCCAAATAGCACATGGACTTTGCTATTCTGAGAAGATGGCTTCGACCGAGAATTCTCGGCTACAAACACACTCATAATCATATAAATCCTTCTTGTTTATACGCCGCATTCCATATTGATCACCTGGAGATAGAGTATGGCCGAGTCTCGTGAAAGCTCCCTGCAGCAAGAATGAGACCTGTCCATAGCCTCATGTGGTTGCTTACCCGGCGAAGGATTGTCTAAGCCGCCTCCCTACCTATTTTCTAGGAGCTTAACTGCATAATCTACGGAATGTCAGCGAGACTTCTACACCCCTATTCATGTGTTGGGGCCTTGCGCGGCCTCTTGAACCGTTAGAAATATTTTAAATTAATAACAAATAACTTTTATTATTTTAAAATTAAAACTTTCAATCATTAAATTTATTTAATTATATGTAAATTTAACTATAAATTCATAGTAATTACTTATATATAACCAACGAAGTGTTATTGAGTGTTCTTTTTTTAAAAGAAAATACGTAAGCTTGGAATCATAATAACCAAGGGTTTGGGATTACCACGACTTGATCATGCTGTCACACACAGGTTCGCCTGGTGCCTAAGCTGTAGAGACATGAGCTGAGCTGATTTTATGTAAAGATGATCCGGGTTCTTGCTCTGGTAACCAATGATCTTCTTGGTTGCCATGGGGCGTGAAGCATGTGCCTCCGGAGCAAGGGGGTCATCTGTATGGAAGATGTAGTTTCGCCTCTAGGCCCCTGGCATAAGAACGTGGCATTTGCTTGCCTTTTGAGTTGGTCCCTGGCATTGACTATAGTCGGGTAGTACTGCTTCTACATTAGTGGCGCTGCGACCTAGCAGTGTGGAATGAGAGCCTCTGCGAGTTTAATTTTACTTGCAAGTAAAAATAGAATTGCAATTGATACGTTATGTCAAGGATGAGAAGGCAAAGTGTATTCATAACTACGTGGACTTATTTTTAACCCAATTTCAAGATCTGTTTGTTCAAATTTACAACTAATGATGAGTGATTTTCCTGAGCCTCACGAATGCCTTCACTGGTTCGCGTGAGATCCCATCGATTCCGGCGTAACCTCCGAGATTCTCTGGGATCTCCATTAACTCAAACTCCCAGACCACCAAGGCGATGACAGTTCTTATTGCCAGCTGGGCCAGACGCCTGCCCCAGCATTGCCGAGTACCCATACCAAATCCTAGCTGGGGCCCAGCAGTGGCGTCGAACTCGACACTGCCGTCCTCCTTGGTCACGAGCCAGCGCTCTGGTTCGAAGAGCTTCAAGTCTCGAGATTCGTCCCATTTTCCCCAAGGCTTGGCCGCTCTTGAAGATGGACTGCGCATCGTTTCGTCTACGGGAACCGAAGGCAGCGTGATACCAGGCCCAGCGCTGAGCATCAGACACTGGACACCCTTTGGGACTTTGCGGGTTAGGATCTCGGTGTCTTCGGCAGTCTCTCTCACAATGACAAAAGGCGTTAGGCGACGCGCCTCCTCGACGACAGCCTCGAGATAGGGGAGCCTGGTGCGCCTCAGTTCCTCAAAAGTCGGGACTCTTTTCTCCTCTACCGCCTCGTGAATTGATGAGTATAATTCGTCTCGAAGCTTCGACTGGGTATGGGGGTACCCGGTGAGGTATTTGGCTACCCAGGTCATCGCGCTGCTGGTGGTATGGTGACCAGTCATGGGATCAGCAAATATCTAGCAGGCAACGCAGGCCTGGTTAGCGTTTGAACCACGATACTGCGGGCCCGGAAGGGTATTTAAGCCTACTTCGTCTGACATGTTCTGGCTGATGAGTCGGGGCTCTCGACCCTGCTTGATAGCTGCAGCTTGCTCTCGCATCATCATATGGTCAAGGGCAGACTTGATTTTGCCCTTACGCACGTTCTCAGCCGCCTTTCGCAGCTGCGCTGACATAACTCGATGTCTCTCTGCAACAATCTTCTTATACCAGCCCTGCTTCGTCCACCACCAGAAGCTAAGCTGTGGCGTGGGAGAAATCGTAGTTCTCTCCATGATTTCCGCCGTCTCGTGGAGTAATTCAAGGAAGAAGCTGCGAGGAGCCTCTTCAAAATCCACCGGCTCATCTATTGGGCCCTCTGTTATCGAAGAAAGTGTCGTTTTGGAAAGAAGCTCCAGCTGAGGATCTAGTGCCGACTCATCGTAGGTTTCTCCGAAAGCATGGTAGAGCATCATGTCGAGGACAGCGCGTGCGAAGTCCTCCCGAACACGGAAAGGTCTACCATTGGCAAGCGTAGACTTCAGCTCAAAGAGCTTAACAAGGTCGAGACCTTTGGAATATGAAAAGGGCCCAAAATAAGTATTGAGAAACTTTGGAGCCATCAAGTCTTGCCTAAGCTGGCGGCGGGCTCTGAACGCATCATCCCCAGTCTTATACCTGGCATGGAAGTCGCCCAGAGCCTGCAGACCGTCGATCAAGAATTGGGGCTTCTCAAACTCCGTTCGTCGCATGAGGATATCTTGGGCTTCGTGGAAGTCTGCGACTAATATCCACGGCATGCTGAAAGGATGGATAAAAACTTGACACACTGGGGATCCCAGTTTCAAGCATTGTTCACCCAGCCACGAACTGAACTCGCCGTTGGCAGAGAGGTAACGGGCCAAAGCGGGCTCGTCTCCCCATAGCGACTTTGTGGCTTCCTCATTATACGCGATGCCTAGAAGTGGTTTTGGAAGCAACCACTGGTAAAGTAGGTAAAGAGTCACGACCATGAAAGTCAGGGCCAGGGTCGCCGCCATAACGGGTGACATGCCATGGTCGTAGAGGGTGGATATGTTCCAGATGGCCATGCTGTCAATCAAGTGCCAAAGGAGTTACAAGGCAGATAGAGTGTATATTGCAATGATTGTAACTTGCGTAAACAGCCTCAAATACTACAACAAACCAAATTTGAGAGATATGATCCGTCCAGGCAACACAACCCGTCTAGCTCATGATCGCGGCTTGCTCTTCCTCACATAAGGAGCGCGTATGTGTGAGATACCTACATTGGACGCAAAAATGGTGCATGTATCTCAGCCCGTGGGCCGACATCTCCGGTTTCATCGCCTATAGCATGCACGCCCTGTCATCTAGCGACGGTGAAGGCCGAGAGTCTATCGGCCGAACATGCGATACCTTGAGATTTCGAGCCTTTTAATATCATCTGGATAGTGATCCGTTCTGGCTAAGCTCTTAGGTGACAAATAACGGCCAGGCAGTAGGCGATCGACTTGAACGTTTAGGCCGAACATTGTCGGCCGATAGGTCCTCATCGGCTGAAATGCTTCTGCGATATTAGGGGTGATACAGTAGGCGGTCAGCTATAAGGCTTAGGTGTGCCATAGAAGCTGTACGCCGTGTGGATGTGGTTGATATTGATGTTGGGAGAGAAAGGCTGGTGCACGGATCACCTCACAGAGCCCCTGTGAAGTCTGTGATCTGAATTGGATTTTCGCTGAGTTGGATATTCTCCTCAGGTAATGACGTGGGAATCCATGTTACGATGAATAGAATAATATTTTAAGACCTTTCCTAATGCTACGTCCTACTTACCTACCTACTCTGTAGGTTTTACTTCTATAACTCTAGTATTGCTGGCATGCCTATGTCACGAACGTTTCATCTAGAACGACCACCTCTGTCCACGCCCAACAAAACCCTCCCTTACTTGGAGGCAATCACAATGTTAATTGGTCTCCCTAGGATGATGTGAGATTAGCGGAAACACTTAACCCCATTTATTCATTGATCCTACCTGGACCTCTTCAGGCCCAAAGCTGTTGGTAAGATCCTGCAGCACTGCTTCCCAGTTTGAATTAATCTCAGCCAGTTCCATATTTCCAAATGGGAAATCTGCCCGAGAATCCCTCATCGTATACGCTCCCAATTGATCGCAGCTCCAAGCTTCGGGTGCCTGGATTGCTACATCAGCTGGCTTACTCGGACCTGGATACACTTGGGCGAGCGATTCCGAGCTGTCAACTATGCCGATGAGGCGAGCGAGGGTTCGCGCTCCCGCTTCAGCCATGCTACTGACCTCTGCGAGAGTCTGCAGGCAATTCAGCGCATTTCGGGCTGCCTGTATGCATTCGGTCCGTGTCACATTGCTTGTGCTGACTCCTAGCGGATCCGTCTTCACCATGTGCAATCGGCTCTCTATAGTATCTCCTGGAAAGCTCTTATCCGCGCACAGGCATAAAAGTGGCACTGAAGCCTCGAATATCGGCACAATGATGCCGGCAAACCTAGTATGCGAGCCGCCCATCATCATGTGGAGAGTCAAAACGCCTTCCAGCAAGCTAAGCGCAGCCACAGCCAACGATCTCTTATTGTGAAGAATTAGGATCTGCTTGTATTCCGGAAGCATTTTGACATTTTCGAGCTTCTGTAGGAGCGTCGACCTAAAGTTCCAGCAGATGTACTCAAAGATGGCCATATGCAGCAGTTGCCGTTGCATGGGAAGCGCAGGTAGGCGTTCGTCCCACTGTTTGTCTGGCTGCAGAGAGAAGGCGGGTGGTATCGTTTGAAGAAAGGTAGCGCAAAATGTTTCATACCTTTCCTCTGCTGCTATAGGGTCGTACTCGGAGCCTTTATCTGGGTTGTGACTTCTCCAAAACCGGGCTAGCTGAGCCTGGAGGACGCGCTCGGTAAAGACACCGGGAGCATCGGCCCCGAGGTCAATATCGGGCAGCAGGTTCATTTGAGGCATGATGTCCTCGCTCAAGCTATCGGGCAAGAATGGCACACGATCAAGACGTTGTGATAGACAGCTGTATACGTGAGTTGAAATGCCGTCGAAACAGACAAAATTAGCTACTCACCTATCCCATATGTAGAGATTACAATATGTTTGTCGCTTCATTTCCTTTTCGAGCTCATCCATGTTGCTAGGCCAAGTTACGGTGCCTAAATGCAAGCCAATCTTTTGTGCCACACGGGTAGCGCAGCTAAGTGATTCCCAGAACGCGTTCATTCGGCTTACGCTTATGGACGCCAAACCGGAGAAGGCGATATGTTGCACGCGAATCAAGGAGCCTCGCGGGTCCAGGCGAATACAAATCGGGGCAAGCGCGTCGCTAGCTTCTTCACATGACTTGCGGATGTCTGCTAGAGATACCCCTTTGATGCTGTCAATAGTATAGGTGGGAGAAGGAAGGAACTGCGTAGCATAGCAACATATCCTCAAAATCAGGATGGAGAATTCAATATCTGCAACAGAAGAGGGTTTGTCTAGGCTCCACCATCTCTGGTACTGTCCAAGAAACCAAGGCGGATATATAAGTTGGTCTATCCTGTTGGAGATGAGAAAGTTAGCATTTTTGAAAACGTCATGTGCTGCAGCGAGCCGAACCAGTTAACTTTGGCCACAAAGTATCCGATCAGAAAATCAAGTATCGGGCGGCTTAGCATCTTGTCCAGCACCTTGCTGACCTCGGCCATGGTCTCATTCGATATGGCCATATCTTTCGCATCAGGGCAGTCATCTTCCGGAACCAGCTGTCCATCATGAAAAGTTACTACGCCGATCGATGAAACGGTCCACCCTATGGACAATATACCTTTCGCACGAGGGCCATGGTGTTGAACCCGCTCCGCCCGTAGTATCCAAAAACTTCAGCCAGCGACGACGAATCCCGCCTGTCGCGGGGAGTCCCAGACGTGCATAGAGTGGGAGAGGAATCTGAAGGTTCGCCTTTATCTTCATGCTCCCAATGACTGCCGCCAGACTGCATGTCTTGACTGCGGCTCTTCTCCGTCGGGGTCGGGAGGTGAGGTAGCTGTGACTGTGACTGTGACTGTAACTGAGAATGATAATAGGCGCACAGCTCGGGTTGTCGGCGCCGGCTGCATCTGTTGCATGGATACTTCCGATCGCACTACACAGCCCAGGCTTGTATTAACGATTGTGCGCATAAGGAGGTTGTCACGGGTGATAGTCACCTTTTGTTTTCTTGTGTAACAAGGGATACAGGACGACACTTCACGCCTCCGCTTGCCTTCCTCCATGGTGATTTTGGTGGCGTGATGAGAAGTAAGGTAGGCTCATTGAGGTTGGAATTAATAATCGACACGAACCGATAGCTGCAATCGCCTGACACAGTTGTCTTAGGCCGATTCAGCGTGCAGAGAGCTTGCAAGTTCATATTATTCAAAATAAACCTCAAATCATGGGCAGACCATGCTAAATAGGTACCTAACCCAAGGTACCTAGATAGTAAACCGCATGCTTTAGTGATATGATTCGGTAGATGTTAACACGTTGAGAAAATAAAAACCAACAAGGTTCAGGCGCATGCAATCAATACCTTGGATGGACCGCTCTTACCGCATAAGCATACCGGCACTGTACTACAAACCACAAACCTCATTTCATTGAAATGGCACTTTGGCACATCAAGCGACCTGGTCCGCCGTCTATCACGTGAATACCCGGGACGGGTATCATGGTGGAGTTGTAAGTAGTAGTTGTTGGTAGAAACATGCAGTGAAAGCAGGAGTGTACTACGTCAATCTCACTAAGCTTACCTGTGGCCACCCCCACAGCCCTTCCCCGCGCACGCCTTTTCGAGCTAGATTGGATAATTACCTAGATACGGAAAAGTTAACCAAGTAGCTAGGATCATCTCAGAAGCTGCGGACTTAGCCGTATCTCCGTACATCATAGCATGATCCCATTTGTTTATAATTGAGCCTTGGTGCTTGCTTTGTAGTCTTTCATTGAAGTCCTAGACCTCCATCGCCTCTATCACCATGCCCATCTTCAACGCCACGGTAACCAGTAAGGAGGTGGTGGCGGCCTTCGCCCCACAAGTTAAAGGCCGTGTCTTTGTCATCACCGGTGCCGGCCAGCCTAGCATCGGGAGCTCCATCGCCACGGAGCTGGCCAAAGCCTCGCCAGCACACATCGTCATCGCATCTCGAACAGCCGCAAACGTTGATCCCGTTCTCTCCGCGATCTGTAGAATAGATCCGTCCATCAAGGCCACGTTCGTCCAGGTGGACTTGTCCGACCACGACTCGGTGCGACGTGCCGCCCCCGCGATCCTGGCGGCGACTGGATCCAGGATCAATGTCGTGATCAATAGTGCTGGAAATATGGCCTTGAAGGACTACACGGTCGACAGACAAGGCATCGAGATGCAGTTCTCGGCCAACCACGTTGGTCACTTCTTACTGACGAACCTGCTCGTGCCCGGTCTCCTAGCCGGTGCTAATGATGCGTATGGAGCTCGTGTGGTCAATATCACCAGTGCGGGCTATCAGATATCTCCTGTTCGCTTCGACGACAGCGCCTTCTCAGGCGGCAAAGCATACGACCGATGGACGGGCTACGGCCAAGCAAAGACGGCGCAGATACTGTTCGCTCACGGTCTGACGGATCGGCTCAAGGAGCGAGGCATCGTCGCTTTTGCCTGTCACCCTGGATCCAACCTCGACACCAAGCTCGGCGCTCACCTAGTCATAGACGACTATAGTGACATCCTGCCGGTAGCGAAGCGGAACACAGGCAAGGACTTCATTTTTACTGTCGGGGATGAGCCGAGGTTCAAGACGTTCGAACAGATCGCCTCCACGCCTCTTATCGCTGCCCTGGACCCGGAACTCGCCGCGCAGGCTCCCGCCTACCTACAAAATAGCGGGATTGTGCAGCCTGCAGCTGAGCATGCGTACGATCCGGTACACGTGGAGAAGTGTTGGAAGCTGAGTGAGAAGCTTGTCGGCCAGGATTTCCAGTACATCGAGCCAGCGCAGTAACGCAGAAGTTGAAGTGAAGTGAAGAAAAAAGGTGTTGCCTAAATAAGCTTTCACTGTTCAGGCTAAGGGTAAGGTTAAGCGCTAAGACAAAGAAACCTCCGAAACCCCCACTATACCGCCTTTAGGTTAGGTACCTATGTAGGTAGGTACATAGGTTTATCATCTTATGTAATCGAGTGGGTCACTGGTGCCCCGCTACATTATGTAAGCTCTCATGGTAATTTCAAAATGCAATGATTGATAGGGAACCATTTGCATTCTAAACCAACGACCTTCCGTTATGTTATCATCATCTTCCTATGTGTTATGGGGGGAATCTAGATCCCAGCGGTGGTTGAACTGTTCCAGAGCTACGCGAAGCCGTTCCTTGGCGCTTCGCAGCCAGCTATCGGGCTTCGCTTGGGTCCTCCTGCGTATATGTGCAAGCGAGGCACGGATGATATATGTATAGCTTGGAGCGACGTCGTCAAACGAATACGACTCCATGTTGTCATTGTTCTCCACTATATCAACCACCATTTTCGTGGTAGTATCCAGCGCGGCATCTGAGCGGTTACACCAGTCCTCCAGCGAACCATATCTCGAGTTGAGAGATTGCGGGGGCTGGCTGAGAATGTGCCAATGAAGAGCGAATAGCGCCCTATCCCAAGTCAGAACGCGTAGGTTTCTATGCTGCTGCTATTCATAAACTAACCTGATGGCAATTGCGATGGTTTCACACACTACCCCTGTTCCATTGTAGCACGGGTGCACCAGCGTGCCCAGGAACTCTTGGAGGTCGGTGTCTATCTCGTAAAGCTGCAATAATTTCGTATCAAGGCTCGGGATATTGAACGCTTTCAGAACTTGGTCCAAAAGCCACGCTGCTTGAGCTGACCGACCAAAAGCCCCGATATCGACGGAGTTGAGACAAGAGATGGATACGGGTGAAATCGATTCGGGGCTCGGGATCTGGCTCTGTTCAAGTAATTCGGGCTCGGTAGGCAGCCGGAAAGCCGCATTGGGGATGGTGGTGACTAGTGGTTGCTCGTGGACGGTAACGTCGCAAGAGATTATCCTGCCATTGGGATTTGGTTAAACTATGTTGTTGAAGGTTGCCAAAGTCTGAGATGTATTACCTCTCGCATATGATTATCCCCCACCAAGTATTGGCTTCTTCGGCTTGTAGCCGAAAATTCGTGTCCCTATCCGTAACATGAGCGGCTTTTGGCAGGTTCGCAAAGGGCCGGCTGCTGTGGTGGATGCCAGCGGCATATGCCATGCGCGCACAGCTCGCGATGGATGCGAAAGCTACGTCTTGCTTTCCACGAGCATATTCATAAACGGCCAGCAAGATACCTGCGTGGATGAGGTGGAGGGATGGCGGAAAGAGCGCCTGCACTTGGGCAAATAATGACCGCGTAATGAGATAGAGGGATTTCCGGTCCGCTGGGGGAGGGTTTGCTTTTTGTTTTGGGTACCACGTCACGAGACAGATAGCTAGGAGAAGGATGGAAGAGCTTGCGGACGGGGTCATGCTCGCTGTTATCAGGCTACTGTGAAAGCGCGTACGAGACACGAATGGGAGATAACGATGAAAGCCCTGGAAATAACGAACGCTGACGTCGTCCACAAACTGCCCTGTGGCTCGGATCAAGCGATGGACCTCGAGATACAATTCGGGTTCGGATGATATGGGCCCCAATCGGATGAAATGCGCCGTGGCCACAGGCTGGGCGCTATCGAGAGCAGAGCTGACGTGATTTCGTGGCCGTACTTCTTCATAAACGCAGCCCAATCCTTTCCTTGCGTGTACATGAGTGTCTGCTCTTAGAAGCAGCCTTGATTGCGACTAGATAAGACTTACCGGACACAGTACCCACAGCTGGGAAGCGTTTTATCACACCTCTTTTTCCGATTTCTACACGACGAGCAGACAAGGGCGGCGTGCTCAACATGGGGTCGGCCGCCGTCGGATGCCGCTATGGGCTGCCACATGGTGTCGAGACTTGTACCGGGTAGTCAGTGACGTTCGGATTTACAAGATGTGATATGTAGAGTAATACTTTCGAAAAGGTACGGAGCCGGGGCGAGACTAACTACCTACCTAGGTACCTACCTAATGCAACCCCAACTCCAACCCCACCCAACCTGTGCTGAGCCTCAGATCGCTTTGTCAGGGGTATCTATCTGGCCTGTTGGGCCAATCCTGGCTGTCCCTTTGTCGGCCGCCACTAATACAGGCGGCCGCTACTAGAGTATGCAGGTAAGACCTGCATTGCAACGCTAGGTACCCCTTGGGTGGGTAGGCGGGTAGGTAAGGTAGGGCTGTAGGGGTACTAATGTAGCATGGCATTTGAAGGCTCAGACTCAACATCAACATCTACACGTACTTTTTAAGCTATTTTGTAAGGAGAAATACCTTCGTTTTTGGAAATTTGCTTACCTAGAACCAGCAATGCCTTGGCTTTTTTTATGTATTTCTTTAGGTAAAATATTTGAGAAATACGTGCGGATATATTGTGGGTGTAGTCATGTAAGTCCCGGCGTAGTTCACCTTAATACAATCTCGGCAGGGCTTTCACACAAAAATCGGTTGTTTACAATTATGGGAGCTTCCAAATTTCCGGCACGTTGATCACTGTAGGTATTTAAACACAAACAACCACGCCGGACAAGACCACCGCGGTTGAACAGTTGGCTGAAGGCTTGCACTCTGGCCCATTCACACACACTTGATCTTGATCAACCTCACAAGCCACGATGAGCAACTCTCCAGAATCGGACAAGGAGGAGCAGGAAGTGGCTGCCAGCCCGCAGACGCTCGTGCTGGCGCCCGAAGAAGGCCTACAGGGTTGGCTCTGTGTTCTCGGGGGGTTCCTCTGCCTCTTCTGCACCTTTGGATTTCTGAATGCGTAAGTCGGTTTGCGAATCGTGGAGACAGAGCGAGCAAGCGAGCTAACCACATTGTCCACCAGAATCGGTGTGTTCCAAACGACGTACCAAGAGACCATTCTCAGCGGCTACACACCCTCCAGCATCTCATGGATATTTGCTGTTCAGCTAGCCCTCATGTGGGCACCGGGGCCGTTATTCGGACGCTTGGTTGACACATACGGTCCGGGCCCGGTGCTTTATCCTTGTGGTGCCTTATGCATCTTTGCACTGGGCATGACGAGCTTGGCGGACCAGTACTATCAGATTTTCCTAGCACAGGGTCTTGCGTTCGGCATCGGGTCTGGCGGCGTCTTTACCACAGCACTTGTTTGCGTTGGCCAGTGGTTCGTCCGTCGACGGGGCCTGGCTGTCGGTGTTGCCAGCACCGGCGGCAGTCTGGGTGGTGTAATTTTCCCCATCTTTCTGGATCGAGTCACCAAAGCGATCGGCCTCAACGGAGCAGTTCGCTATACAGCCTTGTTGATAGGCATTCTCCTGGCTATATCATGCTTCCTGATACAGGCACGACTACCACGCAAGGAATGGAATCCCGACCTGAAATGGTTCGACCTTACTCTTTTTATGGACAGACAATTCGCTTTTTACACGTTAGGAGCCTATTTCGTCATGTGAGTACAGTCGAGGACTTGGATCCTCCTCCCTCCCTCAAGTATAACTGGAAATTAGAACAGGATGATTGACTAACTTGGGCGGTTTGCGACTACTATAGGTGGGGTTTGTGGGCTCCATTTGATTTCATCTCGAGTATGGCCATAGATGCAGGTTTCATGCCAACCCTGGCCCTCTATCTGATCTCCATTATCAAGTATGACTCCCTATTTTATCTCTGCTACGGCTACTGAAAAAAAAAAAAAAAAAAAAAAAACCTAACCATGACTGCTACAGTGCAGCCTCGGTTCCAGGCCGTCTTTTCCCCCCCTATCTTGGGGATACGATCGGACTTTTCAATGTGATCACCTTCTGTTCTGCATTAAGCGCAATATCGATCATAACACTTTGGCTGCCATTCAATTATCACCCCAAGCACGCGGGCATTATTGTCTTTGCACTAGTCTACGGATTCGTCAGTGGTGCCTTTATTTCATTACTGATGCCCTGTGCAGCCAAAGCAGGTAGTCTGGATAAACTAGGTCAGCGATTCGGGACCTTTCAGGTGGTTATTGCGGTTAGGTGAGTGATGTAACACTTGCTAGGGTTCTGACCTTGGTGTCCCGCCTGCTCTTCGCTCTTGTTATGATGCTAATATGACACAGTTGCCTGACGGGTCTGCCCATCATGGGTGCCATCCTAAGCCGCCAGGGCGATACTAATTTCATGGGATTGCAACTCTTCTCAGGTGTATCTTGCCTGTTAGGCGCTGGGCTTCTTGCAGTATCAACCTCCATCCAGGGTAAATTGCACAAGACGTGGAAGGTGTGAAAAATCTTCAGGATTGTTCATCTGGCATCATAAAAGGGGTCACCATAACAAAGATAGACTTATTTTTCAGTGACCAGAAAATTTATGGGCATAGATAACCACTAGGAGTGAGGGTACGAGAGCTCAACTAGGCAGAGTTAAGACAGGATGTATAATAGGAAAATGTACCATGTTGACCATGAGTACCTTAGGTAGGTAAGTAGAATCTTGTGAAATACAAGCAGGAGAGATATAATAATTCTTGGCATGAAAAACCTAACCTAATGTGACAAAATATGGTTATTCCGGGTCCTACTTAGGCCACTGTTTCCCACCTCTCCTTAGATAACCTCATTCATTTTGTTCTAGGAGCCCATTATAACGAGACTGAGAACTTGGGAGACCAAATAATACATAAAGGTGGAGACATATTCTTGATACATGGGGATGCATAGGCCCGATAGAAAGAGTACCAACTTTGGACCAACATAGGTAGGTACTTTTGTACACACTGTCTCATTTCCGAAGAGCTGACAACGGTGACGTGAGATGGCAGCTACTAGATACGGAATAGATCTAACAGCTTGGCGTATATAAAACGGCGTATTCCCCAATACGAAATTCGTTTCCACCTCAAGTAGCTGGCCAGCATAAATTACAATTAGGATGAAGGCTGTAATCGCATCTCTTTTGCTTAGTGCCTTGGGGGCTGTTGGCCGGCCCGGCTCTGTGCTCTTTTCGGGAGGCACGGTAGTTGCATTTGACGAAGAGACCCAAGGCCTCGAAGTCATTAGGAACGGCTCCGTTCTGGTGACGGGTGACAGCATCGCTGCGGTGTTCAGCGGAGAGTACAACGGGACGCTGCCTAACGACACCGAGGTGGTCGACATCACCGAGGACATCATCACACCTGGTTTCATTGACACCCATCGACACGGCTGGGAAACTGCCTACAAGACCATTGCGTCCAATACCACCCTCGCGCAATACATGTTTCGATATGGCGAGTTCGTTGCTGATGGTCTCTGGACGCCGGAACAGATATACATTAGCCAGCTGGCAGGACTGTACGAGGCTATGAATGCTGGAGTCACAACCATGCTTGACCATGCCCATAACACTTGGTCAAATGATACTACGCAGGCCGGGCTCGACGCAACTATCCACAGCGGCGCCAGGGTTGTTTGGTGCCCGTCTTTCCATAATGTGACCAACTTCACGTTCGCAGAGCAAGTGTCCAAGTTCAAGAGTTTAGCGGAAGGGGGAAGCTTTAACGGCCATCCCGTGTCCCTTGGTATTGCTTACGATGGTTTCAACCCTGGATCGCCCGAGCAGACGGCAGAAGTTATTGGCCTGGCACAGTATGTCCACGTACAGCGACCTCTATGAACCCATATGCACCGACTTACTTTTGGCAGAAAGTACAACGTATCCGTCATCACAACGCATTCGGTGCAGGGGGTTTGGGGTGGTACGTTCTCTGCATGTAAAGCTCCTACACCCCCGAAAATTCTGACCAGCCTCTAGTAAGCAACTCCCCCGAGGATCTCCATAGCCTCGGAATATTAAATACATCGATTCCTGTCGTATTTGCGCACGGAAGCTTCTTGACCGCCACTGGAGCACAACTCCTGCGCAGCACAAACCAATATTTGTCCATCACGCCGGAATCAGAAATGCACTACGGACACGACCACGCAAAGAGCCACTTCATCCAAGACCAGGCAGCACTTGGGATTGACACTCACATGACGTTCTCGACAGACATCTTGACCCAGGCGCGCATCTGGCTTCAGTATGCTCGTCTGACCATGTTCCGGATGGTCCTGGACAATTGGCACGTCCCATCCGCAAACCCCATGTCTGTCGACCAGGCGTTCCTTCTGGCAACGCGGCACGGGGCGCAGGCTCTCCGACGTGCAGATTTGGGAGTGATCCAAGAAGGAGCCAAAGCGGATTTGGTGGTCTGGGGAGGTAAATCGCCCGGCATGCTAGGTTGGGTCGACCCCGTGGCCGCGGTGATATTGCATGCGAACGTCGGGGACATCCAGCATGTGCTGGTTGATGGCGTCTTCCAAAAGCGAAACGGCTCACTCACCGTCGAGAACTACGCCGAAATCCAGTCCAACTTCTCAAAGGTGGCGCTTGAAATCCAAGAGACATGGAGAAACATGCCATACCCCGACCTCCAAGGCGAATACTTCGATTATGGGTACTACTACCAGCAGCCAAGTACAGTAGATTCCCAACGAGGTGACGGTGATGGGTACGGCAGGATCTATGTCTAATGGTGGCACGGGAGTACTATGGGCGAATCCAAGTAAACCGCCAACCAAAACGTGGAAAATTTGATTATATAATTAGGGGTGCGCTATAATATAGCGCATACCCCCCCTATTACTACTACCTATACTACCAATAATACCTACCTATACCTAGGTACCTAGCTGCCTAGGTACTGACATACATTATAGCACCTCCCATAATTAAGTATGTACCTAAGTACCAATATTATGTCATCAGTTTTATCGTCACGTAATTAGCTTTAGCGCTCAGCTCCCTATATTTATAGCGCATTTAACATACCCCCGCACTATAAATTCAATATTATGTCAACCTACGGATCAATTTTCGAATTTTCAGTTCAAGTCGAGATTATTTTTAGGTACCTATTTATTCGAAATCTAATTACATTGCTATGGAAACCCCGTGTTGGGTTTTTGACCAGATTCCTCACGGGTAAAGCTGAAGTGGGAGCGTGTAATGAATGAATGAACGACAATCTAGACGTAGAGTTCTAGATTATTCTACTAATCTATACAAACCGTTCACCTATTCTTTATTGCGCCGTACCTGAAATTTTGTTTCCACCAACCTAGGTACTAGGTACATTATTGTTGTTCAGCTAACTTTTAACTTCTCAACAGGCCTCACCTCGTCTGCGACTGGCAACCAGCGATAACTGCTCAACCATAAAGCCTCGAGTTGACTTTGAACCTGAATATTAGGAGCAAAACCAAGGACCCACCAACAATACATAGAATATAGGCGTTGCTCATCGACCGCACAACAATATCGACTACCTGGTTTTGCACATTCAGAGGCAGGTCCCGCAACAGCGGGCTACTTGGATTAGAGATGATAGTGTTTATATCGAGTTTGCTGAGATTTGGCAGCAGGTTGGCGATCCCATCTTGTGCCTTGTTGAGAAAGACGCTGTTGGCGACGCTCAGCGCGATGGTGGGCCCGCCAAGCTGCGCGAAAGCTTCCCATCCAGTGCTTCGCGGTATATCGGCCGGGGCGACCATGATTGAGGCGACAGAAAATGAGAGTTGGGTGCTGGCACCAGAGCCCAGACCAAGAAGGATCTCGTAACCATAGACATTGGCGAGCGGCGTGTACTGGTTGACGGTGTAAAGCAGCGCCCCGCCTGGAATACAAAGTACGCCAGCAAGGATGTACCATGGAACATAGTAGCCGGTTTTGCCGACGAGCCAGCCTGAGAGGATGGCGACAACAGTTTGGAAGGCGACGAACGGTAGCATTCGCACTCCAGCAATGATGGCGGTGTCTGCCTTGACGAATTGAAAGTAAAGGGGCAGGAAGTAGACGGGAACGAAGACACAAGTGGCTGCACAGCCCACCTCTAGGAGGAGCACAATCATGGTGCTTGATTTAAGAAAGTGCATGGGGAACACGCGGTGCTCCGTTGTGGTTCCAATGGCAAAGATCTGCTGGGCTAGGAAAAGCCAAAAGAGGACAAAGGTCACGACGAAGAGGGCAATGACTTGGCCCGAGTTCCAGGCATACTCGACGCCACCGAATGAGATGGCCATGACGAGGGTTACAATAAAACCGCACAATAGGACGATCCCAAGGTAGTCAATCTCCCTCGCCCGGTCTTTGATGGTTTGGCCAGGACGCGGGTTGAGAACTGGCAGTAGAAAGATGTAGACCGGTGCACAAACGCCACCAACCACGAGGTTACTATACTTGATAGTCAGCGTAAACGAAGTTGATGTACGTATATCAAGTACATGGGCACACTGACAAGTAGAAGGCCCAACGCCAAGTAGCACTGCTCACAGCAAAAGCTCCGCCGATGATTGGGCCCAGCACAGTTCCTCCACCGAAAGTGATTCCGACGAGGTTAAGATAAAGGGGTCGTTCTCTCTCCGAAGTCATCTGCGTTAGAAGAGCCATAGAGCCGTAGTACCTGTATGTTGGAGGTAAGCATTGGAAAGGTTGCAGGGAGCTCACAACTCACATTCCAGCGCCTCCCACACCACATATCGCGCGTCCTACAATCAGAGCATCCATTGTGGGCGCGGCTCCGCAGACCGCGGAGCCGACAGCGAAGACGACGAAGCTTGCGCAAAATGTCCATTTGCTACTGAAACGCGCATATATGTCCCCCCTGCGTCACCCAGTCAGCACAAGAGTCCGGAAAATATTGGCGCATAGTGATAGTGTACCATAGCAGATTGGTGCCCCAAGACGACGCCAGGAAAGCAATGGGGAGCCAAGCAAGCTTGTCGAGGGATGCAAAGTCTTTGACGACGGCCGGCTGGATATTGGCCGCGATCGTGTTGTCCGTTGCAAATAGGAAATTGGCCAGGAGAATACTCGCGACAGTTATCAACCAGGCAAAGCCATGGACATTCCGTGGAGAAGCTAGCGGCTTTGGCACGCTGTCGCCAACTTCGATACCCTTCTCATTGTCGGGATTGTCTGTGTTCTCGTTGGCTGCAGCCAGCACCGATTGCGACCTGGAATCGCTGCTAGACACGTCTACGATCTTGGGACCAGAAGCATCCAATGTCTCTGCCATAGTCATTGGATGGATAGCTCTGTGAGTGGTATAGGAGGTCCCTAGACGACTGGTAGTAGAATACAAGGAAGCACAAAGGAAAGCAACGTCGCTGAAAACGACGCCAGAATTAAGGGCTGTTGAACAACATGGCGGCAAGAAAAGGCTACGCGACAACAGCAATGACAGAGACAATTGAAGTAGTGAGAATAGCCTTCCAGAAGTCTATTCAAAGGAATTTGTCAGCTTGTGAAGCCAACTGCCTTGTGTAGCCCCCAGTTATGACTATGTGGTTGGGAGGCTCGACACATGCTGACCCCAAGTTCGGGTTTGTTGGTGACAAACTTCAAGCCTGTATGTCGGCCGACAATCATCGGTCCAACATCTACCTGGAACACTACATACATACTACTTGCGTACTCAGTGCCCGTAGAAAGCAAGTTTATTTTTGGTATCATCGGTTCGAAAGCGTTACTTACTAGTGATACCAGTCAACCATCCCTTGCCTGCCACTATTCATGAAATGGGTTTCGGCTACTCGTCAAGCGGACCTGATGAGTATGCTGACGGTCGCATCCTAAGTTTCAATACTCGATTCCTGCGCCATGCCACTGTAAATGTTGTCCTTTGCTCCCTGATCTCTCGCATTCGAGCTTGCGTCTCCTTCTCCAGAGCTAAGAGTCGTATTCAGCGATCGATACATTTCGACCGCTCGGAACCGCATGTGATCCTTCGGTACACTGATATGATGCGCTTGCGAGTCATTTACACTGAATGTGCCGCATGATTTCAAAAACTATCATAGCCGTCCTTGTGGGGGTTCGCAGATTGTATTGATAGCCTCAGTGTGTCAAAACTCACCATTCGCCCTTGTCTTCATGTCGTAGCCAGCCGTCGCTAGCCTATTGCCTCCTTCTCATCTCCCATCCCCCATGTTCTTTCCTGAAGCTGTGGTCCACCCTTGTGACTGACACTGTTCACCTCTGTTCCTGGTCCAGGTAGACCTCAAGGAGACCCAGCGCACCCTGTTCGTGAACTTTGCGAATCACGTATCTAGGGTCGGCTTCGTTCAAGAGAGCTTTGAACTCGCTGACGGTGCGCTGCTTCGCCCCATAGCACACCAACATGACCATATCAGCCTGCCGCCTCTCGCGCTCCCAGATACGTGACATCTTGGATCCCGGCTCAGGCAGGATCATGTCATTTATTAGTAAAGGCGTTCCCGCGGCCGAGCCCTCCAGGCCAGGCACCACAGACTTCAATATGGTGACCACGTCATGGTCGGCCCAGTTGTGCGTGCACTGGCGGATGAAGTACGCAGAGGCGCCTTTGTATTGCTGAGGCTCGAAGAAATTTGCCCTAGTGAACGAGACGCGACCACGCACATCTTCGCCGAGCAACCGCTGGCCCTGAGCTAGCATGGCTGCGTCACCGTCTTGTACGGCGAATTTCAGATGGGGGAAAACCTTGAAGACGCAATGATATTAGACTCCTCGATCATGTCACATCCAGAGGGCAAGTTCTACTTACTCGAGCCAATTCGATGGACACATGGCCGCTGCCACCGCCAATGTCCACAACGGTTCCTTGGAGATCTGCCCAGGAGTAATTGTCTCTTAGTTCGACGATATTGTTCACCACTTCACTGATTGTCAGCGTCGTCTCTTTTCTTAGACTCTACATTGACAGGCGGGCCATGCCAGCAACGATAATGCGAATACTCACTCTTTCGCCAGCCAGCCATTGCCTTGGCAAAGCGACCAGAGTGTTCTGGGTGCTTTTTGTAGTAGTCAAATATGGGAATTCCAAAGCGCGCGTAAAAGGGGCAGTGCACGTTGTCAGCCTCAAAGGGGTTCGCCTTGATGGCAACGCTCGACTCGGCAGATGCTTTAAGCATCTCGTCAAATCTACCACATGTGATAAGTCTTGCAGTGCTGGACAACTCTCTCGAGGAGTGAAACTCACGAATAGTGCACCATTGACCTCATCTCGTCATCTCTTTGGAGGGCGATGGAAAATGAATTGTGAGAAAAGAAACCGGGCCGATTTTCTTCGAAGAAGCGTTGGGTGATCAGGAGACGTATGACGCGGCCAGTTCGATCTTTGTCTAATTTAGCTTTGCTTGCTAGGTCTTCCAAAGAGATGTCGCCTTCGCTGGGGACCAGGGTGAAGAAGTCGAAGTCGAGAGCTATCTGGAAGGCTGCAATCTCGTAGCCTTGCACAAGGAAGTGACGGTAGAATCTTGGTGGGCCATCCACGAGGAGCTGCAAGTCTTCTAGCTGTGCCCTTAAGCTGGTCTGAAGCTTTTGGAAGTCTGGCGCTATTGGCAGCTCCTCAGCCGTGGCTGAGAAAGTTGGTAGGGCTACATTGGATGATTCAAGATACTTGGCGAGTTTCTTAGTATTCTCTAAAATATTCTCGGCGAGAATGAGGATAGAGGCATTTCCGGTGTCTAGAGACATGGTAAAGGGGGTGGATATGATCTGAACTCTGCAACGGTACCCAATGCATAGTGTGGACTTTGTGTTGAATTCAAGAGATGATATATATATGTTCTACATGCTGTTCCAAGCTTCACGCCGTCAGCATTAAGAGCAACAGTGCATATGCCCGACCATGGGCATTGTGCAACATTATCCGACCGAGAAATCTCGGATGCACATTCATTATCGGTCGCCACGCAGGGTTGCGAAGAAGTTCCTTAGTTCTTAGTCTTTAGTTACCTACCTACCTACCTACCTAATTTCGCAACCCTGTCGTAGCGTCATGATATCGACCAAGTGAGGTTGCTTTCCTGTCAGTCGGCCGAACTTAGATTGGGTTGAATGGACTTGACCGAAGACTTCCGTGGGTAGTGTGAGATGTATGCCTTTAGATAATGATGGCAAGCCGCAATAGTATTACACTCGCGTAAATATAGGCTCAGACTCACGCAAATCTGAATGCGCTATCCAACTCGTGCCTATGTTAGTTCAAGCTCATGTAGACTTGAGCACACATGTCCAATCACCGCATACAATAGGGGGAAATATATCCAGATTCCAGACAGGTCTTCAACAACCATGTCAGTTCCTTCAATTCTAGAGGGGAAGAGTGAACCGGTGGCGATTGTTGGCATGGGTGAGAGACATCCTTCCCCCTTCGATAACTCCAAACATGACCTGTGCTAAAATAGCATCTTCTACACATAGGATGTCGATGGGCTGGCGGCGTCAAAGATGCTTCCGGGTTGTGGCAGCTGTTAAAAAACAAGCAAGATGGTTGGCGCGAGTTCAATGAGCCTCAATTTCCCGCCAACGGCTTCTACCATCCCAACCAAGACCGCCCTGGGTCTGTCAGAACACGAGGCGGGTTTCTCATCGACGAGGATGCACGGCTTTTCGACCATGCATTTTTTGGTGTCGTGGGTCGCGAGGTTGAAACAATGGATCCGTCGCAGCGCAAACTCCTCGAAGTAGGTAAGTAATAATTTCTGCATGACGACTCGGTTGAGAGAGAGGGAAGTTGGTTAGTAGTAACCCGATGATTATTAGTATACGAGGCTTTTGAAAACGCGGGCGAGACTTGGGATAGCATTTCGGGATCCCAAACGGGCGTTTATATCGGTAATTTTGCCCTTGACCACCTCCTGATCCAGGCACGCGACTGGGAGTATACAAAGCCATATGCAGCCACAGGTGCCGAGACAAGTATTCTTGCCAACCGCATTAGTTATGTCTTCAACCTTAAAGGCCCGAGGTCAGTCCCGCGTAGGTGCGTTCCAGCCCACAGCACGTTACTGACCGCGACCTGGTGATAGTCTGGCCACAAATACAGCATGCTCGTCGTCCATGTACGCGCTGCACCTAGCTGTAAGCGCAATTCGCAGCGGCGATTGCGACGGCGCTATTGTAGCAGCGGCCAATTGGATTAGCGACCCCAGTATGCAAATCGTGCTCGACAAACTCGGCGCGCTGTCTCCCACCTCGCGATGTCATACTTTTGACGTGGCTGCTGATGGGTACGCCCGTGGCGAGGGTTTTGCTGCCTTATACCTGAAAAAATCTTCGGTGGCACTATTAGACGCACTCCCCATCCGAGCTATGATTCGAGGCACCGCTGTCAACACCAACGGAAAGACCGGAGGTATTACACGGCCCAGTGCAAGAGGCCAGGAAGATGCCATCCGGAAGGCCTACGAGAACGCCGGCAACCTCCCCTTCTCGGATACGACTTTCTTTGAGTGTCACGGGACAGGCACCCCGGCAGGGGATCCTCTCGAAGTGTCCGCGGTCAGCAACGTGTTCGCATCCTCGAGAACAGATGCCCCTGAAGATCGCCTGCTGATTGGCTCAATAAAGGTGAGATACTAGTCGGCTTCCAATTATTACCGTTATTATGGGTTATTAACCCGGCAACCTCCAGCCCAACTTGGGCCACACCGAGGGAGCAAGCGCCCTCGCTTCGGTTATGAAGGTGGTTCTTTCTCTCGAGAATGGCGAGGTGCCGCCGACGTACGGCGTCGAGAATCTGAATCCGAACATCGACTTTCAAGGGGCGAAGGTGCTAGTCGTAAAGGACGGTACCGTGCCATGGCCCGAGGGTAAGCTTCGCCGCGCAAGCGTTAACTCGTTTGGCTTCGGTGGTGCCAATGGCCACTGTATCATCGACCACGTCAATAACGTACTCCCGGATTATGTAAAGCCTGGATCGCTAGGCTCTCTTGCTACAAATGGTAGCTTGAATGGCCACGCCAACGGTACCAATGGGTCCAATGGGCACCAGCTTGGAGATAGACTCGCGAACCGAGTATCAACGTGGCCGCATCACTCGCCTGCCGCTTCTGTGGCAAAGAAAATCGCTAATGCCAACGCGTCTACTCGTCAATTTGTGCTGCTACCGTTCTCTGCCCACAACGCGTCTTCTCTTAAGTTGAATATCAATGCTTTATCCCAGGTCATCGGCCGGTGGAGCTTGGCAGACGTTTCCTATACCTTGGGCTCTAAGCGTTCACGGCAGCAGCAGCGAACCTTTCGGATTGTGGATAAGGATCATCTTGCACTAGGGCTTGCTACCGAGAAGCGTGTCTTCACAAGTCCAATGCAGACTAGCAACGTCGCTTATATCTTCACTGGCCAGGGTGCGCAATGGCATGCTATGGGCGCGCAACTCTTCGATTATGGCATATTTCGAGCTACCATAACCTATCTGGACTACGTTCTGAACAAAATTTCGGGTTGTCCTTGGACCATCTCTGCCACGTTGTCGGGTGGATACGAGCTTGAACACATCCAGTCGCCGGGAGTATCGCAGGTCGCGTGTACTGCCATTCAGATCGCTATCGTCGACCTCCTGGCATCATGGTCTGTTAGACCTGTTGCCGTTGTTGGGCATTCTTCAGGCGAGATGGCCGCCGCCTATGCCTCTGGTCATATCACCGCTGCCGAAGCTATTACGGCTGCTTATTTCCGTGGCCAGGCCGTCTCCAAGAATAAGCGAAAAGGAGCCATGTTAGCTGTCGGCTTGGGTGCTGACCAGGCGTCAGGCTATCTTCGGGGCAAGGAAGAGCAAGTTAGGATCGCGGCTATGAACTCTCCCGGCAGTGTCACGCTGTCCGGCGACGCAGATGCCATAGAGGCAGTCTCCGCCACAATGACTAGCGACGGTGTCTTCAACCGAACACTTCGCACATCTGGTAGCGCCTATCATTCGCATCACATGGTGGCCGTCGGTAACGACTACATCGATATGCTCCACAGTGGTGCCGAGTGTCTAAGGAAGCTTGAGCTGGTCAACAAAGCGCAGCGTTATCCTAGGATTCCGTGGGCTTCGTCGGTAAAGCCCAACAGCGTCATCGCTGACGGAGAGTTAACAGCTCATTACTGGAGGGCGAACCTCGAATCTCCCGTGAGGTTTACCCAAGCCATCACGAAAATGATGAGCCTGGAGAACGGCACAACGGTTGATGTTCTGGTGGAGATCGGACCCCATGCAGCTTTGAAGGGGCCCTTAGAGCAGATCCTGAAGGGCATCGGCAAGCCTGCACAATATGTCCCGACGTTGCAAAGAACTGAAGACGGCTGTAACTCGCTGCTGAACCTCGCTGGAACGCTATTTGCCACCAATGCTGAGATTGACCTGGCTGCAGTAAACTCCGTGGATGGCTTTGATTCTGAAAGGGGGCAGGTTCTTACACACGGTTGCACTGCAGTCGACCTTCCAGCTTATCAGTACACGTATGGGCCGGTGAGCTATTACGAGAGCCGTGTCAGCAAGGATTACCGACTGCGAAAACTTGTGAGACACGACCTTCTTGGCTCCGAGGTGCCGGGGGCTAGCAAGCTCCATCCACAATGGATGAACGTCCTCCGAGTGAAGGATGTGCCGTGGCTGAGCGATCACCGTTTGTTGCCGGGTAAGGAACTAGCCATTACTACACGTACGCTGAAATCTAGCTAACGTATTGATCGCCAGATGCTGTTTTCCCTGCTGCAGGCTATATTGCCCTAGGAGTAGAAGCTGCCACTAGGATCTACCACAACCTCCCAGACGCATTAGAGATCACGGGGTACTCGCTCCATCAGGTCAATATCGACTCTGCCTTAAGAATTGCTGAGGATGACTACGGCACTGAAATAATTTTCAGCGCGGAGCTTGTGGGTACAGCCACGGCCGCGTCACCAGCATGGGCCAAATTCGCGGTGTCGTCCGTAAGTCGAGACGCGACTGAGTGGACTCAGCACTGCACCGGGTTGGTGAAGGTTGAGGTTTCCCCACCGGCGGAAATAGACAAGATGAGCACTGAGATGGATGCCAGATTCCCGAGCTCCCAGGCGTGGTATGACAAGTTCGCCGAGATGGGCCTTGGCTATGGCGAAACGTTCCGGCCGCTCTCAGAAATACATGTAGACCCCCATCGCCACCTTTCCAAGGCTACCGTGGCATTGAATAAGACTGCTGGCCTCATCAAAGGAGGGGAGTCGAGCTACCCTCTACACCCTGCCGCTTTGGATGCCGCTTTCCAGTTGGCAATTATCGGGTTTTATGGAGGTCAGATGGAGAAGGCAAATGCTGCGTTTGTGCCAGTTCACCTGTCCCGATTATACTTGAAAGCTGGAATTAGACAAGGTTGGGGCAGTGCCATTGCTCGGGGATCGATCCAAGGATCGATCCGAGGATTGCGTAGCGCCTACACACAATTACAGATGACAGACCAAAAGGGCGATGTTTTTCTCGCCGTGGATTCTATGCGCTTCGTCATCTTCAAAGAGTCCAAGTTAGCAAAAGAAATACCGTCCAGGCAACCTTTCAACAGTCCTTTCGCAAGATTGGTGTGGAAGCCTGACATTCGCACATTGAACGGCGGTCAGATTCGCAACCTGTTTCCCCCTCCTACCCAGAATGCGGAGGACGCTGCTGCTCTTGAAATCGTCGACATGATATGCTGTTTGACCGTATTCGAAATATATGGAACGCACATATCAGGTGGCAAGGGACCTAGTCCAAAAGGAGACATAAGACACTGGCTCGCTTGGATAAAGAGTATCGCCGAGGAAGACCAACGACCGAATATGATTGAAGCCAGGAAGTTTACCCCAGACCAGCGCCGTCGGCGGCTTCAAGAGCTATATGACGAGGCCGAGGGCAGGCCGGAGGCAAAGGCTACCAAGCTTCTGCATGAAAACGTAGATGAGATCCTCAACGAGCAGAGAGCAGGAATCGATATCTTGGTCGCCAACAAGCTGCTCACGCCACTTTACGAAACTGGCCACGCAATTGCCGGTTCGCATCCGCAAGTGACCAACATAATGGACAGTCTGAGTCACGCGAATCCAAATCTTCGCATCCTGGAGATCGGAGCCGGAACGGGAGCCGCGACACGAGCAGCGATGAAGGCGCTGGTCGGCCCCAATGGTATCAAGCGCTATGCCGATTACACCTTTACCGATATCTCGGCCGGTTTCCTTACATCTGCAAAGGAAATGCTGTCTGATTACCGCGATGTGAACTACTCCGTCCTCGACATCGAGCATAACCCCTTGGAAAACGGATACGAGCCCGTTTACGACGTCGTTCTAGCATGCGAGGCCATCCACGCCACCGAAAGTATGGATCGGACGCTGACGAATTGCCGCAATCTCCTGAAGCCGGGCGGCATCATGGTGTTGGTTGAAACTACCCGGATGAGAGTCTTGCTCGGCCTCTTGTATGGCACCTTGACAGGGTATTGGCAGTCTGATGGCCGTACGGAGGGCCCTTTCATGAGCCTCGAGACCTGGCAGAGGCGTCTGTGCGAAACTGGGTTCTCGGGGGTTGATTTGGTCGTCGATGATTATCATGCGCCACACAACACGACGTCTGTCCTAGTGACTGCCCGTGTTGAACAAGGCGCAAATAGACCCACTCAGCCTCCTAATAAGGATGCCGGGGTGGTCTATCTCCTTCACGAAACCAACCGCGAGCCACCGCTCTCAGGACAGGTTGCCGCGGAGTTTGAGCGTCGTGGTGTTAGTTGCGAACGGTTCCCACTGGACGACGCAGTGGAAAATGTGCCTCCGAATGCGCGTGTCGTCGCCTTTCTGAGCAGTAAAGCTGATCTCTTCGATGCTGATGGACATCGTCTCAAGTCATTTCAACACCTTGCACGGAATGTCCATAGCATGGTCTGGCTGACACCTGGCGGCATGGTCAAGGGACAGAATCCCCGTGCTGCTTTCATGACCGGGCTTCTTCGGGTAATCGCGACTGAGAACCCTGCCAGCTATTTCCTCTCTATCAACACCGAGGGTGACAATTTCGAGGGTGTGGGCGTTGATCTCGTTCGTGGTATCGTCAACAAAGAGTTAGGTCTACAGACCAAGCAACTCGACGATGGAAGCATTGATTGCGAGTTCGCCTGGCAGGAGGGCTGCATGTGGGTGAGCCGGGTCGTTCCTGATGCAGGACTTAGTCAGTACTCGGAGGCGGTCAAGACGCCGTCACGACAAGGCTTCCAAATGCTGCCCATCAGCAGTACCGGGCCCGTACGTGCAACGTTCGAGACTGCAGGCATCCTTAATTCTCTATACTTCCGATCCTGCACTGAATTGTTAGAGCTTCTTCCAGATGATCATATCGACGTCAAGGTAGCTGCTGTGGGCTTGAGCTGGATGGACGGGACGCTTGCCACAGGTCGAAACAATGTGGCCAATAGCAGCCTCTCGTCTGAATACGCTGGCGTCGTGACCAATGTTGGCGCTAGTGTGGCCGGGCTATCAGTTGGTGACCGTGTCTACGGTGTGGGCAAAGGTCACATTGGAAATTACGAAAGGGTACCAGCCGCATTCGCGCAAAAGCTACGGCCCACGGATGATTTTATCGAAGCATCTACAATACCTCTGGCTTACATGTCTGCTGTGTACGCTTTCGAATATGTCGCGCGGCTCAGGATAGGCCACAAAGTTCTGATCCAGGCTGCTACCGGAGGCCTGGGGCTCGCAGCTATCCAGCTCGCGCGATCCCGAGGGGCCGAGGTCTTTGCTACGGTCGACACTCCCTATCAGTCCTCTTTTCTGACCGATACCCTCGGGATTCCGGCTGATCACATCTTTTCCTCGCGGGATGCCAAAGACCTATCGCGAGCTGGCAGAGCAGCGGGCAAGGGGGGCTTTGATATAATTCTCAACACTGTTGCTGGAGGCGATTCGCCGTTCCAGTCTCTGGATTCCGGCCACCTCATAGAAGTTGGCCATGCGGATAAGGCAACGGGACTGGAGCCTTTCCATAATGCCAATTTCTCGTCATTCGACCTCGGCGTGGCTCTTGATAACGATCCTGCGCTTGGCGGTGAGCTAATGCAGACTGTCAACGAGCTCTATCAAACAGGTCGGATTGCGCCTATCCGTCCCTTCCCTATTTCTGATCTTTCAAGGCTCGACCAGGCCTTGCTGGACTTTTCCAAGGCCACTCACATTGGAAGACTAGTAGTGTCTTTCCAGAATCCAGACTCTACTATCAAACTACTCCAAGAGCCGCAAGCAGCAATCTTCGATTCTGAGGCGCGCTATATCATCACGGGAGGATTCGGTGGGCTTGGGCGAAGCATCATTCGGTGGATGGTTGATCGCGGCGCTCATGACTTTGTCATCCTCTCGAGACGAGGAGCTACTACGCCGGCAGCCCAAATGCTGTTGGATGACTTGAAAGCTCGAGGGGTGCGCATTGAAGCTATAGCCTGTGACGTTAGTAAGCGGGAACAGGTTGAGCAGGCCTTTCACAAAGTCTCAGCGGCAAACCGACTCGTCAAGGGCGTTGTGAATGCAGTCTTGTCTTTGTCAGATCTGTCGTTCGACAAGCTGACGATCGATCAGTGGTACAGTGGTATCGCGGCCAAGACTCAAGGATCAGTGAACCTACACGAGGCTACAGTCGACTTTCCTCTGGACTTCTTCGTCATGCTCACAAGTACCGAAACTGTCTGGGCCCCTCCAACGCAGGCTGCGTACATCGCTGCCGACAACTTTGCGGCATACTTTGCTCGCTACCGCCGGCGCCTAGGCTTGCCTGCATCGACCGTGTCATATGGCTTTGTGAGTGATGTTGGATCAGATTACCGTGAGACGTCGCACGGGACAGAGGACATGTACGCACGTAATCTAGCCTCAACCATGACGGAGTACCAGGCACTGGCCGCGCTCGAGCCGGCCTTTTTGGATTCGCAGGCTCCTCTCCATTGGATCGGCCAGCAACAGGATCCCTTATCAGTAGCCACTTTCTTCACCTGCCTGAACCCCATCGACCTGGCCGGTATGGCTTCAACAAATGTACCCCGCTGGCACCGCGACGGACGTGTATCGCTCATCATGCGCGCGGTCAACGACGCGAGGCGTCACGCGCTCTCCAGCGCCGATGGCGGCATCGGTGATGGCGGAGACGATTCCGCATCTGAGATGGCCAGACTACGACGCGCTTTCGATGATGCTATCAAGGCGGGGCCAGAGGCACGCCCGACCACAGTCGAGCTTGTCACGGACGGCATCTCGAAAGCAATCGCGGAGATGCTTTTCATCGACGCGGGAAATGTCAACATAAGCAAGAGCGTGGCCGAGCATGGAGTTGACAGCCTGATTGCGGCCGAGCTGCGGAACTGGTTCCATCAGGCACTGAACGCCGACTTGAGGAATCTGTTGGATTCACAGACGAGTATTAAAACGCTGTCGGAGCAGATCGTGGACAAAGCATTGGATGGATCAGGAAATGAATGAAGGGGGCTTCGATTTATTTTCCATTGCTGAGGTTTGTTTTTCCTTTTCAGAATAGAAGACGGATGAAGTTTAAGTAAAATGGCAAGAAATACCGATAGGTAGGTTGTTGTTGGATGTGAAGATGTTAAGGGTTCATAAACTGAGACGGTGAATAATAACCACACACTTCAGGTGTCAGATAAGATAAGCTGATAAGTTCTTATCAGAAGAGATACACCGGATCAAATAATTAAATGAGTTCCACTTTAGCTCTTATATTATCCACTTATCTTATCTTCCAGCTGGGCGTGCGAATACAGCATTAACACACTAATTGCACTGTACCCCTTTTTCCCGTGAATATCAGGGCTTCATTGACTGAGAAGAGCTACCAGAGCTTCGTTGATACTCGCTAACTACCGTTTTTAAACAAACAAAAAATCGCCGATATCTAACAACTATAATATCCAAGGCAGTTAGATATCCATTGTGCTGTGGCGAAAAAGATACAGTACTGTATTCGCACGACCGACATATCCCCTGACATTATTCTGCTAGATATCTGCCCAGTCTAGATAACTTCTCTAAATATGTATGTATGTACCCACCTACCTTATGCTGCTGCGTACGGCACATGGTCGACATTGTGGGCATCGACTTTTGTCACCTTGGAAATCAGTCGGAGGTCAGCCAAGATATACCTGCTACTTGATAATGAACTGAATATATACCCCAATGGTTTAACAGGATATTATGGAATACTTTAGTGTTGTCGCGAAAGAAGAATGACTCTCGATTATTTACCTACAAGGCTGCCACTTGTAATCATGGTGGATAGACAGATTGAAGGATACCTAGATACCATCGAAGAACCACTTCAACACCGTTGGAAGTCCAAATGCGAGAAAAATAATCAGCTGTACAATAAGAACGAGCTTATATGAACAAGTTTATATTGAGCTTTCCACTACAGTTTCGTTTGAATCTTACTTGATTTTGATGTCTATATTGATAAGTACCTATCTTCCTGAGAAGGTGAAAGAGTTGGTGGATTTGATGGGGATGCGAATAAGGCAATACCCACGAGGAATGCTACATAGAGAAAACCCAGTACCTGAATCCTGTTGCTTGCAGCCCGCGATAGCCTTGATTCATTGTCATTTTCTAATACCCATGTTCGCTTGGTAGCAAATGCTAGTAAATGCTACAATGTACGTGGAATTTCGTATTCCTGTTACCTTCTCCCAGATTCTTCGCTGTAATTACGTTTCCGTTGTGCATTGCGCTCTTAGCCAGAGCGTTATTATAAGTAGGCGTGGCGGATGGTCTGTTTAGTCTCTTGCTTGATAGTTGGCATATTTAATCTAGTGTCATCCGTCTTGACACCTTCTCTCTTCGTTTTATTCTCACTTGTTCCATCTTCATTGGTATTCATCGTGGTGTTACACTGATAACGCAGTACGCTAGTATGCTGAGGTACTTGGTTGTCTCGTGATGATGTTGCGGAAGACAAGGATGGAAGAGTGAGACTCAGTAGGATCGGTTGCGCCAACGAATATAGGCTTAGGAATCGTTGAAACCGAGCTGTGATAGAATCTGTTTGGCGAGATTGGGTAATGCTGTTAGGAGTCTAGCCACTTGGGCCACTAGGGACCAGGGAGTCTATCAGGGGCTTCATAGCCTGAACAAAGGAGACTCTTCTATATGGATCCGGGACCTGCCCGTGGCCGTTAGCTCGTAGACAGGGCCCCTTGTGCCACAGCAGAGTTCTTTCCCGTCCTTCTTTGACAGATTCTTCAATGTTAAGTCACATCCGCGGCTTTCTCGTAGCCTGTGCGATCGATTTCCACATGCTGAGTATAGCAGACGACGGGATTGTCGTCGACGTATGCAGATGACAGACTTCTGTCGTGGAGTGAGGTAGTGCGAGCTTGAGATGAAGTAACAGAGTCTGGTGGTCGAAGTGTCAGATCAAGATATCGTCATCTAATGGACTGTTGAGTAGATGGAAGACTCACAAGTTGGTGAGGGATTGCTGCTTCTTTTCCTTTGGCTGGGGAGCTATTTTGAATGTAATCGCAAGTGCTCGCACTGCGTGTCTAGAGTATGTAACGTTTTCCGTTACCTTATGGTGAGATTTTGGTAATGGGATTCGGTCATGAGTATGGATGCTGTTATAATAGGTGCCAATGTGTCAACAATCTTCGTTTCTTGAATCGGCTCGAAAACACCATAAAGCATCACGCCATGGTGTTTTTGTCATACAGCGTTGCTACCTCGGTCAGATTCGAGGATATAGATGTCCGCAGATGCTAGTAAGTTTTGCTGTTGTCGAAACTCGACTTTCTTTTTGATAGAAAGCAGATGTTGGAAAGGCAAGCATGGACTGGCCAGCGTAGATGATCAATCTACTGGCAGCCGACAAGAGAGTTGTGTGTAAAAAACAGAGTGCAAGAGGTTGATAGCTCGAATTCGGAGCTGAAGTGACTGTCAGGAGTCTAGGGACGGAAACCACTAGGGGTCTAAAGTCGATAGGCTAAGACGAAGGATGCTCAGGTGTAATGAACCGGACCTGCTTGAGACCGCTAGTTCGTAAATAGGTAGGGTTCCTAGTGCTCTCATGTTTGCATCGCGACAGTGTTTGATACAAGTAGCTGGTAAGGACTTGTCGTTGCATCAGATCGGGTTAGGCACTTCCTCTGGGGATCACTACGGGTAGAACGAACATCTTGATAATATATCGATGGAGGCTGATGGCGACATACCTTATTCGTGATTCTCCACCAAGGATCACTATCTAAATAAGCAATCAGAAATATTAATAAATATCGATCGCGACATACCTCATTCGTGATTCTTATTCACCAATTCATCCGCCAAGTCTTCCACCTAATATCACTGTCTAAATAAGCATCAATCGGAAATATGAATAGATATCAATCGCAACATACCTCATTTGTGATTCGCATCCACTAACCCATCCACCAACTCATCCACCATTATATTTGACATTATAAGTGTAGTGTAAAAAGGTCGAGGACTCGATGCAAAATGAGAAGCATCTGAACTATGTAATAAGGACTGGGCAATGCATTGAGCTATGCTGTTCCTCTGGGTATTGCTATAGATGTAAGCATTACCTCAACATGTTAAGGCCGATTGAGACACACATTGTTTGAGTCTCTCGTCCACCCGTTCCAGGGTGTTGTGTAAAGGGCAAGAGGTAAAAAGCATGTTGTAAAAAAGCCGTCGACATGGGTAGTTAACAAGAACCAATGGATTGTATCAGGCCTAGTGATTGTCGGTGACTCCTATCCACGCTTCACTGCGTGCCTAATCGAAGATGACAACGAAGTGGGAGTCTAGTAGCCACCAGGAATCAAGTGTCTAGCAGAGTCGATAGGGGCTCAGCGGCCAGGACGAAGGACGCTCAGGTATATGGAACCGGACCTGCTTGCAACCGCTAGTTCGTAGATAGGGCTCCTCGTGCCACAACGCAGTTCCTTCCTTCCTACGGCCCTCACGCTTGCATCGCAACTTGAAGAGGAACTTAAGTGATTTGCGTTTTAGCTGTCATATCGCCACTTCTTGAATCAACATTTGTTGCAAAAGGTGTGGGCCCACACGCCACGCTGAATTGCGGTGATATCGAGGTACATATTGTCCGTGACACACCCCCTAGTTAATCGCTGGCAAGTATGCTCATAGGTGACCAACGGAACCGAAGGAGCTTCTATATCTAGCCGCCCACTAGCTCCCGTATGTCGGAATGCCTTACTGCTAGTTCTAGTCTAGCTCTGGGGCTCATTTTCGGGGTTGTCGTGGCAGTATCGTTGGGCTAATCGCGAACCGGGCTCATAACTGTTGGAAAAGGTGTGGGCCCAAACCACACTGAATTGCGGTGATGTCGAGGTATATATTCTCCGTGACAAATTTTCATTAGGTCGTGTCTGTCGTTGATCAAGACAGGAGTGCCGTAGTCTAGAATATGCCGGGTTATCTTGTGAGGATTCGCCTGCCGTGGGTTTCACCCGCTTATTGGTTTAGAAATGTAGAGGTGCACTCTGTTCAGGAGTCTATGGGCTGAAGCCATCAGGTACCGGGACGTCTATCGGAGTTATCAGAGGCGTTGTAGCTAGGACAGAGGAGGCTTGTGTATGTGGACCCGAGATTTGGCCGTGACGACTAGCTTAGAGAGAGAAAGCCGTTCGTGCCACAGTATAGTTCTTTCTTAGGTTTCCAGGTTCGCATCGTGACACAAGTTTGACCGGCGGCATATTCATAGACTCAGACTAGATCGGCCCGCTCGTCCTCGGTTTCCTTCATGCTATCGACCCCTTATACACTACTCTCGTTCTTCTTCCATTATTAGCGGAAGGAGTCGCCGCGAACCAATCGCAGTTGCAGAAGACCAGCCATGTGGCGAGGGAGGAGATAAGTGTTTGCTGAGCCTCAAGAGAGAGAATCAACTTCATTTTCGATTCATGTTGTGGAGGAATTGTTAACATGAGCAACTAGCGGAGGCCGATAAATGTGTTAGGCTCAATGATTCCGTTCAACGCTCCTGTACACCACCTCATGAGAGTAGTGTATAAGGGTCGATAGCATGTTTTGAAGTAGTTGTTGACATGTGCACCTAAGTTAGCGACGGGACGGTCAATGGACATCCCTTATTCATCCACCAACTCATCCACCAACACAGCGTTACAGCGATGAGGAGTTCAAGTTATCACTGGCCGGAGCCTCAAACACATCTCTCAAAGCCGGCGGCCCTCTTGGCTGTTTGAGTCAAGAGCCTGTATTGAAGACCAGTCAGGTATCGGCCGAAGACTTAAACCCCCAGGCCTAGAGAATTCAATGAAGCATCCCGTCCATGTTCCCAGCACGGACGGCTGCGACATATTTTAGCCGATATACTGCGCTCACACTATGGCACACCAATTGAGACAAGTCTCCAAGAGTCTGACAACTCTTCGTCGTCATCACGAAGGATCAAATTCTCAGCATTTCATTGATCAATCAGTCCTGAGATGGCTTCGGCATCCTGACCATCAGGAGCCTCATCAGAAGGTCCGACGAGGGGCCCAGCGGATGGCCCAGCAACGTCTTCGTCGTCTTTGTCAAGCTCAGGAAGGGATTGGTCGATAGCTTTCTCCTTCGACTGTCACGATGCAGACCTTGGAAGCATGAGAAGGAACTCTGTTGTGACACGAAGGGCCCCTATCTACGAGCTAGCGGCCACGGGCAGGTCCCAGGTCCATATACACGAGCCTCCTTTGTCCTCCCCTGATGGCTTTGATAGATCTTCTGGTCCCCCTCTCCGAGCCTTGTGTTTAACAGGGTTGGCCTTCTTTCAGTCACTCTGAGCCTTCTGAATATTGATAGTGTTGACTGTTGACCTTCTGCCAAAGCACGAGTTGAGGTACTTGTGGGTGCCTAAACCCCTGACCTGTGAAGCATTTGTTACGAAAGTCGTCACTTAATCGCTTATATGCCCTGACGTATTTGGCATGGAATAGTTTTCGGTCCACTTCGAAGCAATCTATCATATTCCTGTGTCCTGAGGCATGAATCTGTGGACTCAAAGACTGTTTGAGGGTATTTTCCTTTTCGATGGCTTGTACATGTCGCATCTCCAGGCGCGACGAATAATATACTTTCGCCCCACCATTGAGTATGTGAGATATTCGTCCGTATACTCAAATGTCTTGCAGCGATCGCACTTGACTCGGACGGTCCGTGTCGTACCTTCAGCAGGACTATCTGTATGAGTCCCGTCAATAGCCCCGCCACACTGCGCCTGACTGCTTGGCTTCTAGCAAGTTCGTCCAGCCAGTTTGCTCCTGCCTGACGTTCATCTCCTTGACTAGTCTGTCATATATTCCCCTCGCGCGTGCCGCCACACCGGGGTCGGAGCTTTTCAGAGAGTGTGCAAGCCTAACATCGCTCGCTGCATTGCCTTGACTAATGGGTAAAGCGACGTTCAACCCTACCTCGGTGGCCATGTCAAGGTCAAGCTTGTTGGCATTAAATTTGTCAAGACCCCGGCTCCCTGTCAAACCCCTGAAGACAGAAGGTATCGTCTGGAAGGAGAAGGCTATGAACATCTCCACAATGTTCTTCCAGGCCTGTATGTCGTTTCCATCCCAGTCAGAAAGGAATGAAGAGTGACCAAGGTAGCCGGAATTGGAATTTTCTACTCGGTTTGTTAGAGTAGATTTCGTGGATTAGCTGCTTCTTGGCATCATTTGATGGCAACAAGAAGGCCCTCTTATGGGTGGCTTCACGGGCAGTAAGCTTTGTTGCTTGGTCTATGCGATACAGTTAGAAGCGTTAATCAACATTATATCGGCTTTTCCCTATTATTGGAAGGCAGGGCTCAGAGAAATATGGAATGAGTGAATTGACTTACCGATATACAGCTTGAAGTAATCAGGATCCTCTTCATCTGTAATGATAATCATATACCATCCTCCTGCTTGGCTGTGCGGCTGATAGTCAAGTGAGAGTAGCTTGGCCAGGTCTCTAGGATCCCCACTATCGAGGATTTCGAAAGCAGCAGGGCACTGCTCACGTACCATATTTAGGAGTATAGGTATATTCTCCTTCCACCGCACAGGTCTCTGCCTCATCCGAGAGGAATTTGAAAATTCGATCAGGAGTAATGGCAGGAGAAGGCTTGACATTCTTCGTAGGAGGAGAGAGGCCACCATCGTCAGTAGAAGCGAGGGGGTGCTTCTGGACAGAAGAGGATTTGGCACCATTACCAGGAACGGTGGTAGGCTTTGCCAGTGCACCTCTATCGGTCCCGCCTAGAAGACTGTACCTTGTCGAGGTTGCGTTAGTTGGGCACTGACCAACCAAAATTTGATGACAGAGCAGCTTATTATTGAAAAGTGAGTAGACGCATTGGGTTAACAAGAAATGGAAATAAGTAGGGGGGGGGAGGTAAGGTGAGGCATGAAAGAGGAAGCAATAAAGGAGATGGGAAAGGGAAACGAGAAACGGTGAGACTCATAGAGAAGAGACTCACTGTCTTGTTAATGGTCTCTAAGTCAAACATCTTTATCTCTAACGATGCGAGATTGATTGCGACACCGTCACCAGAAGCGGTGGTAGGCTTCTGTACAGAAGAGGGTACGACATCGTCCCCAGAAGCGATTGCGAGCTTCTGGGTCGGCTTAAAGTAGCTCGTAATCGGTTTAGACATGATTACAAGTGAAAACAACAGTTCTAAATTCGCTAATAGTAAAAATCATTGAGTGATAGGTCAATATTGATATTCTATCAAGTCAAATAATATGAATTCAACGAAGAGAATGTTGTTGTTGAAGAGAGGAAGAGAGGAAGAGAGGAAGAAAATAGAAAACCTCCAAGATTTTCTCTGACTCATACCTAGGTAGCCATTCCACTTTTCACCATGTAGGAAAGAGCATTGTACGTAGAATTCCCATGATCCCCTGACGTATATTACAACAGAGTTTCAGGTGTGAGAACTTACTTGAGGCATGGAAGGAACATCAGACTAGAGCTATTCATTATGTCTTCACCAGATGTACTATGACATATAATACGTATGGGAGTATACTTACTTACTTATTGGTACTAATTTGAGAGAATTATGCCATGCAGGAGACGTCAAGTACATACATATGCACTGATGGCATACGTTCATACTTCGTCATGCGACTTGGTCCGCCGTCCTTTGAGGCATATTTGAGATACGCTGAAACCAAGAAAACGATTACTGGGCTGAAGACAAG
The DNA here is from genome assembly GCA_022578945.1 of Hypoxylon fuscum. Classification (NCBI taxonomy): domain Eukaryota; kingdom Fungi; phylum Ascomycota; class Sordariomycetes; order Xylariales; family Hypoxylaceae; genus Hypoxylon; species Hypoxylon fuscum. The sequence goes on along the minus strand of MU399817.1, from coordinate 267,202 downwards.
TGAAAGCTTGAATGAAGCATCAAATTCATTGCATACATTGTTGGTTGAGATGAAACTGACTTCCAACATGGGCTTTGCTAGGTGCTCAGGTCAACACTAGCGTGCCTATCAATGGTTCATTGTAACTTCATTTATGTGACATGCTTTCTTGCGATATGCTAGAAAGACCATAGTCCGGTAATTGTTTGCGATGCGGTTGTATATTAGAGGAGGCAGTTATTGAGTAGTAGAATGTGCTTGTGTTGACGCTTAGGTCCCCCGACAGACTCCTCCCCATTCCCCTCGTATGTTATTGCTCCCAGCAGCGGCAGTGTCTCCAGCTCTCAGCTCTTTAACGTCCTAACTAATGTCATCCTGTATATTTGCAGCCTAGTAGACCATCTAATTGACTGACGACAGTTCCTCGGACAGTAGCAATTAGTTATGTCACTACCTGTTACGCCGTCAGAGACTCTTCATATGTAAAACGACTACAATTACCTTATCAGCTTCAATATCAACTCTTCTAGTAATGAGTAGATGATCTATATAATTAAAGCGCAGCAAGTCATCCAAGCCGCCCACCATGAAACTAGAAAGTCTTTCGCTTTATGGCAGCTGTAGGACTCTATTTTAGAGAATTAGGAAATGCGTGGATGGCCATCGCGATGCCGCAGTAGTTCCAGCCCTGCATTACTCTCCCTCAACTCTATGTGCCCCATAGTCGACTCGCCAGTAGGTCGCCGTCAAGTATATATATTTATAAAAGGGACTTCAGTCATAGCGCACCTGATGAAATTAAGAATTGGGCATTAGGAGCTAGTCCTCGGCTTCAACGAAATAATGGGAGGGTGTGTGCGTCCCCCCTACATACAACTTCTAACTTGCATTTGCAGCCCACTATTTCTGCCGTAGCGCTCGCTTTCTCGTTTCTGTTATTGGGATTTCCTTCAATTTTCCCAATTTAAGTTGCTACATAGCAATTTATTCTGACGCTGTTTTGAGTGGATGGTCATTCCACAGTAGATCAATTGCAACGCTATAAATTCCAAGGTAGCAATTTGGCCATATCGATGTCCATCAGCTTGACTCCCGCTTGGCTTCGGCAACATCTGATAAATGTGGATCAGTAGGAGAGTCAACAAGAGCATCGTGCTCAATAGTTCATGCCGTTGATGCGGACTATGACTTTGACACCGGAAACATTACTGGAGGTCAGGATCCGCTGCGCAACCCTCCCCACCCGTGCCTGCGGTCGGGTTATTGTGTTGGACTTGGTTTTGGTAATGTGTAACTTTTCTAAATAGGCGATTTAGGTGGTTAGTGCGCTTTTGGTTGAGGGTATTATTGATACTGGAAGAGTTTCTTGGGCTTGGTCAAGACGCAGTGACCGCTGACAAGAGTATCAAAGTAGATCATCTGGTATCGGACTCGGGCTACCATTCAGCGTCGGAGACACTGGTCTAGAATGGAAAACACCGCACCTTGTTCAATGTTGTCTGACCCTCTTCCAGGCGTCTTAAGGATGTAGGGGGGCCTGCGTGGTGGCCTCGCAGAGCTGCCCTGGGGTAATTTGAAGCGAAAGCCGGTACTGGATTCGCTATCGTAGCTTGATACGAATATCGGTGAGGCGTCGACAGTTTACTACCATTTGTGCTTGTAATGCCTCAAATTCTTGCCTCGCCTGCACGTCGTCCTCTGAGACGCGACCATTTAACACTCAAAATCGCTTGTAGTACCCACCCAGCACTTCTAAGAAACCGTTGAACGTATCTATCACGGAGAATATATACCTCGGTATCGCCGCAATTCAGTGTGGTATGGGCTCACATCTGCGACATTGTACAATTCGTCGAATAAATGTTCGGTCACTGGACCATCACCTTGAAGAAAAGTATCAACTTCCGGGTTTAGAGACAGTGGTCAATCTATTCTCGCCCAAGGGTAGAATTTCAATTGGTTTCAACAATCAAAGCCTTGTAGATACGGGAAAAGTGGTTGAAATCTCCAATAGATCATTAATTCCGGTCTGCCTCTAGGGTTCAGGAGGGCTAGGCCGTATTTGACCACGGGAGTATAAGCCATGGCGATGATGGTTATGATATACTCTTTGTTGGGTAGACACTGGCATGTACTGTGGCGTTGAGCGGTGGGATCCGTCAATGTTGTCTTGTGTGTAAAAGTATGCTCACCCCAGCTTGTGCCTGCTAGGTACATGCAATATACCAATCCCAATTGACTTGTTCCGCTGCTAGCCATGATAGGACATGGAAAGGGTAGAAGACATGCTTCTCATGATCGGAATTATAAAGGACTGTGTAGTAGTGCCGGATCCCCTAAATCGATATGTTGGTCTTCGTCGGTCCTCACCAAGTTGCCATAAATTCTGAACGAAGCCAGCAGAAGCTCTTCCTTCTTGTAGTATGCGAACGAACCGAGTGTCAGTGCATTCGAAGTAGTGTATATCGTCGGAGAAGAGAAAAAGCCCCCTGTTTAGTTCATGGAACCGGACAACGTTGTAAATGTATCTCCCGCCCTCGGCTATCTGGCATCACATGTGACGGAAATCGAGGTTCGATATATGGTTCGATGGAAACCGGCTTTTTCTTTGGATCTCTCGACTCGCTTCATCTGAACAGTGCCACGCGTGGAAGTAGGCCTTGCTCTTGGTTGAACTTGAGGCCATATACCTCCAATTCCTAGTGGCTCAGGCCACCAGGGACCAGAAGATCTATCAAAGCCATCAGGGGAGGACAAAGGAGGCTCGTGTATATGGACCTGGGACCTGCCCGTGGCCGCTAGCTCGTAGATAGGGGCCCTTCGTGTCACAACAGAGTTCCTTCTCATGCTTCCAAGGTCTGCATCGTGACACGGTGTATCTTTATAGACAGGTACCTATGCAGATAGAATTACTAATGTAAGTCAATATTATACGTGGTTGGGGTTAGTGATCAACTCCAGTTGAGCATAAAATAGAAATATATGTAGGAGAGGAGATTCAAGGGGACTACCGGCAGTGTTCCTGCCCCTTCAACAACTTGACCTTACAGCAACCCATGGAATAGCTAGTCAACTAGCATACCCGAATAATAGGTTAAAATGACTCTGAACGCGAAGAATCTATGAGGTGTCGATTAACCGAAAGATCAGTAAATACGTGGGTTCTGAGTGTTTTCATTCGTAGGCTGTGGCTGTGTCGCCGTCCCGCCGCACTCCCCAACCCACAAAGGTAGTTAAAGTACCGAAGATTAGCCTAGAACAGCCCTTAGGAGCTAGCTATATAGTTGGCTACAACATACCCGAATCCCAACAAGCAGGGGGCGGACCACCGCCCCCATCGCTTAGTTGACCGGCTCAATGGTCTAGTCGTATGATTCGCGCTTCGGGTTATACCCTTCTCAGTTCACTGAGAGCCTGTGCGAGGTCCCGTCCGTTTGTACCACCCGAAAACAATATAAACAGTAACTAACATGTTCCAGGGGTTCAAATCCCGGTTGAGCCCATCCAACCCTCATTTTTTGAAGTTTTATGAGGCATCGTGATGTTTTTGCTTATGACGTTTTGATATTACGTCAGATTCCTAGGTAGATAAGTTCCCGAAACTTTAAAACTTTTGAGTACCCCACTCCGGAATGGCCCGAAGTTTACACAGCACACCTGGTTCGAATCTTCAACCTATTAAAGTTTTCCAATGTTTTGCAAAACCGCTCCGCCGGCGCAAGGAGAGTGGCTGGTCACCTAGATTGAGAAAATCACCTTTTCACTTTTCAAAAAAATTCCTAGCTATGACGAGAATCGGAGTCGGACAATTGAGGAGGTCTCCAATAGTATTCGAAGATTGGTCTTAGCTGTACAGATATCCAGTCCTAGCAACGTCGTAATACATTAAATAGGTACTCAATCGACTAAGCTTCACTTGTGTCGTCTTCGCTCTCTTCTTATTTCTTCTCTCGCTTTTTTTCCCGTGCTCTCTTTCTCTAGTTTGGGTCCTAGGTCCATTCCTATGTTATTTAAATTACCAGCTGCAAGTGCTAGCCAGTAGTTACCGTCACTTTACAATATTCCATCGGTTTAATAAACTGGCACAGAGACATACTGAAAGAGCTGAGAGGGCTCTGCGATGAACTCCCCGCATTTCCCCATTCTCCACACTCAACTTGAACGTTAGCCCAAGGAATCCGGTGCCCATTAAGGTATTCACGGAGGTAGTAGTCGGCATTTATGCACTGTAACTCAGGGAACTTGGGGATATTAAACCACCCGAATAACCGAAACCTGTGTACCTGAAGGCGCATCTTGGCCGATCACAAGGGAAACCGAAATGTCGTCCGCAACGGAGATAATCGACGACAAGAGCCCGATATGCATACCCTTCATCCTAGAGCGCTACCGCGCCTACCGCGCCTCGCAGCCCACCGCCCGGCCCTTCGTCATCGGGCTGAACGGCGTGCAGGGCGCCGGCAAGACCACGCTCGTCCAAGCCCTCGCCTCGAAGCTGCGGGACGGCGAGGGCCTGCAGACGCTGGTTTGCAGCATCGATGATTTCTACCTGAGGCACGAGGACCAGCGGGCGCTGGCGCAAGCGCACCCGGATAACCTGCTGGTGCAGGTCCGGGGCGAGCCGGGTATGTACTAATGAGTGGCGGCTTGCATATTTACGAGTTGAGACAGTGTCTTCATTAGATTCATATAAAATGAAAGATAGCATGTCTTCATTATTTTCCTAAATTAATAGCTTATAGGCACCCACGACATGCGCCTAGCGCATGAATTCTTCACAGCTCTGTGCGAGGGGAAGCCTGTCAAGATCCCGCAATACGACAAGTCCGCGTATTCGGGCCAGGGCGACCGAGTGCCGGCGTCGCAGTGGGAGACGGTCAACGGCGCCGGGCAGCCCAAAGTGCAGGTCGTCATCTTCGAGGGCTGGTGCGTGGGCTTCCGCAGTCTGGATCCGACGGAAGTATCCCGCAAGTGGAATGCGCCGAGCCGGACGCTGCGGCAGCACGCGCTGGAGCACTTGAATTTCATCAACGAGCGTCTGCGGGACTACGACGTGATCACAGACACGTTCGACGCGTTCATTCACATCGACGCGGAGGACACCGAATGGGTGTACGACTGGAGGCTACAGCAGGAGGCCATGTTGCGGAGTCAAAGGGGAACGGGCATGACGGACGAGCAAGTCGTCAAGTTCGTAGACGCCTACTACCCCGCCTACGAATTATTTTCCGACAAGATGAGAAGCGGGTTATTCACCGACAAGCCAGCATGTCAGTTAAGATTAATCGTCGGCAAAGACAGAAAGGTCAAGCAGACAGTTCTCATTTAATATGATACATGTGAGCAAGCGGGTATCTTACCAGGTAAAACTAAACCTCCCTCATAGTAGCACAGTCCGGTGACATGAATCATGATTCGCCCGCAAAAATGGGCTGATTAAAACAGAGCACACGCCATAGCGCCAGCTCATGCCAAGTAATGCTAGCAAACCCGATTGTCCCAGTGAAAGCACCGTCATAACATTTCGTAATGATCCTTTTGAGATCCGAGTTCATGCATCCCCACCAATTACGGTTCCCCGAGCGAGCGTGGCCTGTGGTACCTATGGCTCACTCGTCGTCGTTCAAGTCTTTCCCTAGCATCATACCCTCGCCTTCGCGTCTGAAATCGGCAAGCGTCCCATCAATTCCTTGAATCTTATTACGAACAGCCTCGCCTCGTTCGGCGATCTCATTCTCGAAGCCCTCCATCAACGCTCGCTTCGCTTGACGAGAATCCCTGAACCGCTGCATAACTTCGCCGAACCTATCTAGGAACCAGTCACCAGAAGCTTCCCAGTCTTTGACAGGCATCTTGGTGAAGAATTCCATTTGGCTTGCTTGATCCTGGCCTAGGAAATGGAAGAGTTTATCTGGGAGGGTACCTCGAGGTGGTCCTACCGCGGATTGCGCTTCCTCTCGGGCCGGGTCGAAGTCGAACGGCTCATTCTTCAACTCTTCGTAGTCCATTTTTGCTAGGGCGCCATCGTCGTAGTCGGTGGCGTCTGGTTCGTGTTGGCGCTTCTTTGGATTCGAAACCCGCTTTTCCGCCGTGGGACGAGGCATCGCGCTTTCATGAAGACCCCCTATTTTTCCCTTGTTGCCTCCTAAGAATAGTGTTCGATTAACTGATTTAGGTTTGGCGACTGGCTTCGGCGGGGGCTGTGGTGCAGGCTGTTGTTCAATGATTTCCTCCTCTGACTCGTCGTGATGGCTAACCATGGGAGTATCTGTGTCAGCAAAGATAGTAGAACGTTGCGGTTCGTGTTGTGTCTTGACTCGTAAGTGGCGGACAGAGTGCTCCGATCGTGCTTCGTCAAAGTCGTCCTCCGGACCCTGATAAGCTGGGTTGGGAGGTAAGGACATGACGTTCTCCCCTGGAGGAAAGCCGGCTCTTTCCGAGAAAGAACCGCGGCGGTTAGTGTTAGTACGTAGAGTTAGTTGCTGTTTCGTATGATGGAGCCGCTTGGCAGAAGGTGTCTTTTCTGGGCTCGTCTGGTAAGCACCATCTTCCGAATCTTGGTCGGGCTCAGGCTCGGACGAGGAGATTCCTTTCAGGCCGCCGCGGTGATTCCTAGCATCCGGCGTCGAAGCACTCCTAGTAAGCGGGCCACCCACCATATCTATCGTGCCGTTGGGACCTATGAGAAAAGGAGGGTGCAGAGGTGGTACATGGATATCCTCCTTGGGGGCAATGCGAGGGCGCGGGGTCTCTCCTCTTTGGTGAGCTGGTGCCCGAAATGGCATTCGATACATAGACGTGACGGCTGTACTCGCGTCACCGTTGCTAGCGGTTTCGCTGAACATGGAACCGTCTGCTGTTGACCCTTCCCAAAATGGTCCTTGTCTCCTAGAAGGTTGAATAGGTTCGGAAGCAATACCCCTAGCTCGTGACATATTAAGTGACGTATCTCGGGCGTGCCCAGTACGACCGGTCGGGACGGGAAGACGCGCTGCTGCGACGACAGCAGCTCGATTAGAATTCGCATTAACGATGGGGGCGCGTGACCGTGGGGGCGAGTTTTGCGTTGCTTGCGTAGTCTGCGGTATTTGCGTTGCTGGAGGCGCAGGATGTGGTAGATAGACGTGGCGCTGTTGTTGTTGTTGTTGAGTATGATTATAATTTTGGTCATCATGTCCCGGTCCCGGTCCCGAGGCAGTGGGAGCAGCCTGGCTACTATTGAGCCCGTTGCTGGTGACCCAAGCCTGCATCTTGGTCTTGGAATGCTTCAGGAACTGGCTGGCTGGCGGCATCTGAACGGGGACGGATTTGGTAATGTTTCGGAAAGAAAGACACATAAACAGACTTTGTTTACTCTACATAGGTAAGCTTCGACTATAATTGTTACGCGTACGATAGTTGTTTTTGCTGGCGTGGTCCAATCTCGACGTGTTCGACCGCGGATGGTAGTCAAAACGTGGTAGACGATAGGTAGAAGAGCTGTTATTATGTATTATGCCACCACCCGGCCCAATGCGACAACGAGGTTAGGTCGTAATGTTCAGTCGCGAGGCATCCGGGATGGTCTGGATGCAGGATGGTTGACGATGCGTCCAATGGTTGAGATGGTGAAGTGAGTTGAGATGGTGGTGGAGTGGCAGAGTGTAGGATTCCAGTTGTAAGACTTGAATTGAGAAAGCCTCGCGACTGCTTTCTGTTCCTGCTCCTTCTCCTGCACGTCCTGCAGTGACTTTTTTCGCGTCTCTCCAAGGATGTATGCACCTACCAATTGTTTAATGCCTACCAGGTTAGGTTAAGTGGATCCCAGCGGGACCGTGCATCATGTCGCGCACAGGTCACCCCCGGATTCCTTATTAGACCCCTACCCCCACGCCTAATTCACTCCCCAACTCCCCAACTCCCCAACTCCCCAACTATTCCCCAGACTCATCCGTCTGACAGGTCGCCTCACTAGGTACGTTCCCTTCCATGACATACCGTCTTCCATACGCTAGATGACTTGTCTTGCATGACCTGCTAGCCGTCGCTTACTGTCTAGCCACTCACGTATCGCGAAGCGGCTATCTCCCTATTCGCAACGATTCTTTCCGATGCGATCCTACCTAGCTCGCGTTTAAGTCCTCACGGCTGTTGGGCACCAGGCAAACCTCATATAAAACAGTTCTATACAGGCACTCACGTTGCCTCTTTTCCACCTCTCGTCACCCTTCGCTGCATCAGGCACTCCACTCCTATTGCTCCTCCCCCATGTACATGCGATGCGAGCACGGAGTTGAGATGGATAGTATTGGTGGCGTCACTTCGTTCTAATTCCTATGACCAAAGTCCAACCCATCCATCGCGAGGCTAATTCGAGGCTACCAAGACCGAATGGCTTTTTCGCAAAGCAACCAGAGTCCTTAAAACACCTCAATCACACGATGGACTTTTTCATATATGCAAGGGTCACTATAGCATCGAACATTAGTGGATGTGGAACAATAGTCTGTTGTTCGTGAGGCCTTCGAAAATATACTCACGGGACATGCTAATCCCCTCCTCCGTTTTCCATGTATACCCATCTGACTCCCGCTTGAACACCTCATACCCTTGCCTAATATACCATTCTTCATTGGAAATCTGCACCGCCAGGGTTTAGCATTGCTGCAACCACTTAGTAATGTCGTCACGACTTACTGTTGGCACATGTAGGCCTTCTCTGTATAGAATGTCCCGCTTGTCGGGATCAGTCTGCATCTCCTTAGATAAGGTATCCAACGCCACAAGTTTGGCGTTCATTGGGCTCTGTGCAGCCAATGCTTCGATCTTAGACATGGTCCCGGCACCGAATCCGCCCAGGTGCAGCGCTCGCGATACGTATAATTGATGGATCCAGACCGTCCCTGTCGCCGGCAGGCCCAATTTGGTATCTTCCTCAGGCTCGTGTATGTCAACCGCCACGTGGCCAATGGGGACGAACTCGGCCTCGGTTGGCTGCCGCGGAACTAACCGGACCTCTGCTGCCGTATCCCTCAACGGTGTCGACTCCTTGGTACATTCTCAGTATATTCGGTACCTAATGGCTGCCTATAGACCTACCTTCGGATAGGCTTCGATATGCTTCTCTATCAGCTTCCCCTTTTCTGGAACTGCATCCGAAAGAAGCTGATTCGATCAGTTCCCGCCCAGGTCAAGATGAGTGTACAGAACTCACGGCCCAGTAGAATATCTTCCCGCCTTTCTTTGCAGCTTCTATCCACTACGCCATTTACAGTTAGGAATTGCCACCACAAGATTTTTAGTATCCTCGGGCAACACCGGGTCCCGCGCGCTCCTGCATGGCCTCAGGGTTCCTAGACGGCAGGTTCAAGGAAAGGGGCAATGATTGACTCGGAGGATTTACTCACCGAGGGCACCTCGTCAAATCTCCACCCACAGGCGACCCGTTGGTCATACATTCTCGTTACATGTTCTGGACTCTCGTGATCCCAAGGTAGAAGCTATTCAGATTCAAGATCAGCAATAATTCTCATAAAAGCCGAGCATGACGAAGGGAGTCAGAACATCGTCAAAGCATAAAATCAAAACGAAACTGTGGGCTTTGGCCTAACCTCTATCTTCCAACCATGTTTCGACGCCATGGTTAGACGACTTGGTCGCTCAGAATATACTCAACGCCGGGCGGTAGGTGCAACACTATTGAATTGACGTATTTGATGAAAACTAGAAGAGGAAGAAACTCGAAGCTATTGGATAGATACCAGTAATCTTACATAAAGAACCAGCTATAAGCATGATTTGAGGTTCGCCGGTTGAGTCATACAGCCGCGGGGTCCCTCGCTCGTTTAATCTCGTTACTAAAATTCCCTTGCATAAGCGCTGCTACTGCGGCTATCTTCTTACAGCTTCTTATAGCCTCGTCAACGACTACTACTGTGCCACAAACACCAAGTCCACCTATTGATAGGGTCGTAAGGAGGGCGTATAGATAGCCTACCTATATCAATGTTAAGGTACCTACCTAGGTAAGTATCAAAAAAGACCGTCTGGTCCGACCTCGGCAATCTTTAATCTTTGTCGATCCTGATCACGGGCCACTCGGACTTAACGTTATCGCGCCCAACGTCACATCACATTCGTTCGCACTGAGCTGTTGTATCAAACTTTGAATATATGCACCCTAGATATTAGGTGGCTTCGGGAAAACTACCTAACTTGAAACCATCGAATTCGCCATGCCCCGAAAGCGCAAGGCTCGAGAAGATCAAGGCGAGTCTGCCTCTGCATCGACTTCCAAACAACTCAAGGCCAGTGAAGTAGAGACGCCTGACAACCTCCACCACGGCTTCGAGCACTATCCACCATCTAAAGTCTACCGCCTTATCGAGCCCGGTCCCGTGCTGCTGGTCACCACGGGATCGCTAGCCGACTCGACACACAATGTTATGACCATAGGCTTCCACATGGTGATGCAGCACGAGTCGCCGCCTCTCATCGGCATCTGCCTCGGGCCCTGGGATGCGTCCTTCGCCACCCTCAAGAAGCAGCGCGAGTGCGTGTTAGCCGTGCCCGACGTCGCGATGGCTCCTGTGGTTGTCGATGTCGGGAATTGCTCTTCCGATGACGATAACGACGGGGAAGAGGGGACTAACAAATGGCAGCGCTTTGGTTTAGAGGCCGTCCCGGCCAGAAAAGTCAAGGCCCCTCTTGTGGGCGGTGGCGACGTTATTGCGAATATTGAGTGCGTGGTGGAAGACACCAAGATGGTCAGCAAGTACTCGATGTGGGTCCTGAAGCCCGTGAAGGCGTGGCTCAATCCGAAAAAGAAGCCTGGAGAGGGCGGAAAGATGTTCCACCATCGTGGCAATGGAACCTTCGTCATCGACGGAGAGATCTTGGATTTAAAGGACAGAATGGTCAAATGGCAGGAGTTCCAAGACTGAATCATCTCGACATTGTTGTGCCTAACAATTTGATAGTACCGATTACCTCAGTCTGTAATGATGGGCTAGCTCTAGTTCTAATGAGTTACACTTCTTACTTCTCCTCCAGTCCGCTTTCGCCTGCGCTGGCAGCCACGGTTTTTGATTTATCGGGCTCTTGCACCTCTTCCTTCGGATGATTACCTTGAGTCCCAAGCCGAATGAAAGGAGATATCAACAAACCGACCGCAGCGAGTGCCACGGATACCTGGAAAGTCCTAGTGAATTTGAGCATAGGATCGGCCATACCTTCCGGTGTCAATTCTACAGAGCTGAATACCGCCGTTGAAATTCCCATTACAGCGGTTTGAGACAACCGAATGACCACGTTGAAGATTCCACCTGCGAGGGACTGCTGGTGCTTAGGCAACGACTGCATCACGTACATCTAATAATAGTCAGATGAATTCTTGAAGAGTTAAATACGAATCATAGAACCTACATTGGCGACGTTGAATTGGAAGTCCGATCCACAAACGTTCAGGATAAGCGCAGGGAACATGAGGGCCCAGTAGTTGCTTTCCGGCGTCATGAAAGAAAACAATAAGCTGGCGCCCACATAGCACGCAGCGCCGACAACCATGATCATGGTATTGCTGACACGATGCAATATTCGACCGGCAACGATGTTCCATATTATGCCTGCAATAGCCATTGGAAGGAGGTGCACGGCGACTATGAGGGTCGAGAAGTGTTTGATTTCCTGCAAGAAGAAGGCAGTCCAAAATACGCTAGCGGTGAAGCTCATCATGCCGAGCAGGACAACGGCGATAATCTCCGAGAGTCAGTATCGTAAGCGTAAGTGTCAGTATCAAGGCTTACCAGGCTGAAATTGCGATCCGTCCAGATATGCGGGGGCATTAATGGATTAGGGAATATCCTCTCCCAAAAGATAAATATGACAAGTAGCGCGATGCCGACGATTAGCAGTGCGAGGACGTGTGGCCTTGTCCAACCATCTTCAGGGCCCAGACTAATCTCCTCATCAGTATCTAAAACTCAGAAGACCTTAGTAAACACTTACGTTAAGCCTGCAGTAAACATGCCGGTTCCGAAAATCGTCAGAATAGTGCCAACGTAGTCGAAATGCTTCAGCGTGCCCAGTCGTTCCCTCAAAGGAGCTCGATCGAAATTCTCCACGTTCGGCACGGCCCAAATCGCATGGACTGTGAAGATGGCCCAGATGATACACAGCATGATAAAAGCCGCCCGCCAACTAGAAAGCTGGGTCGCAATGCCGCACAAGATGATGCCGAAGACGAAACCCAGCGGGTTCCCGGCGCTGAACGCGGAAAAGGCCATGTTCTTCCGCTTCGAAGGGACTGTGTACGCAGCGCCTAAGATGCCGATGGCTGGAGGAACCACCATCGCGGAGCAGGCACCGAGGATCCCGCAGACGATGAGCATCCAGAAGGGGTTCTGCGAGAAAGCCACCAATAAAACGAATGCACTGAACGTCCCCATGCCCGTTATGAACATGGGCTTGCGTCCCAGCATGTCCGCGAGTTGCCCGAGTGCAAGCTGGAAAGCGCCAGCCACAAGACTATATAAATTCGCATATTAGCAATGCAGAGTAGAAGCTCGACAAGATGAGCTATACGTACGATGTCGACGCAGTAATCCATGCTATTTCACCCTGCGTCATGCCCAAGTCCTTGGACACGGGGACGGTGATGATCAAGGACAGACCCATTAGAAACGACGTAGTGGCGGTTGCGACGGTCGCCTGGAACACGAAGGAGACTTCTTGAAAGGTGTTCTTGAAGCATTCGGGGCGGTCCCCAAAATGCGTCTTGATCCTCTCGAGCCTCGACAAGTCCTGCTCTTCGTCACTAACAACTGCGTCCCCATGCAGACTCGAGGAATTGGGCGTTCCCTTCATCTCGTCGGATTCCGCTTGCTCGAGCGACACCTCGGTGATCTCGGGGTGCTGCTCCGGTGGTATAGCCATGATTCCACGAAGGTGTCGCAAACTGGAAACTAATATTTCCTCTGCGACTCCTCCCACCGTACGTACAACCGAAGGTGTTTTTCTTCAACCCCTAAGATACAACTGACCGGTACTCGAGCTCTGAGACATGCGGCAATACTATTCCCCAATTAATGTGGGAAGCCGTGCTTACATACCTAGAAAGCAGGGGATCTTCGTTTCGTTGAAGATCGTGGCGCCACTTTATCCCACATGGCTATCACGCTATTGGCTAAGCAACCATGGGGGACGGGAGGCGTGCCGCGCCCATGCGGAATCGGAGATGATTTCGGGCCTCGCGTTTATGGATATAGGCATGGGTATCACAAATGGAGCGCCGGGCCCGCATAAACAATCTCTACATAGGTATTCAACATCCGCCTTTTCTCATGTTGTCATCTTGAAGTCAAGGTTATTTGAGTCAACTATGATATAGGTAGGTACCTGAGGTGATCTAGGAGACACGTGTATAGCAGACAAATTTTGGGAGAAGCACAACAGCATACCAAGTAGGTATTGCAAATGTGAGACAAAGTGTAAGGCAAGACACATACACGTTGTTTTATCCCTTCAACCGGCACACACCGCTAATTGAATCTGTAACGGAACCATCCCACGTGTGTGCAGGGAATGTGCACCTAGTCAGTTTGCATAATCGCATTGTTCCCCACGGAAGTTATTTAGCCTCACACAATATTCTACCTATTCACAGCTACAAGATCACGGCACAACAGAATGGCGTGCTGTCACTATATGCTAGGTACTTAAGGGGACAACACTATGAGGCATAGGATGGTCATTCCACAGCAAATCAATCGCACCAACTTGTAATGCTAGTGTAAAGATACACGATACCACAACACCTACATGGGCATATCAAAAGGGGTATATTAAACTCCACGCTCAGGGACCCATTCCGCCTTCCCTTCACGCCCGCCCCAGACCAGACGCCCAAACCCAAATGTAAATAGGCACCGCTGCCCTACCCGTGGAAGGGGTCGACAAGTTTTAATGATAAAAACCCGCACGACTGCAAAGGGCCACTGCCGCCGCGTCGCAAGCCAACTGTATCATCCGGCATAGCTCGAGCATCCGGACAACTCGTCATCGCTACTGCCGTCATCATCTGCTCCAGCTCCAGCCTCCAGCTCCAACTCCAGTTCTTCTATCATCCTCCTTCCCCACGGGCGCCGTCTACTTAAAGTACAAGTTGCCCCGCACGTGCAGGAACGGCGTCGTCCACGGACATTCGACGGCTAGCCTGCGGAGGTAGGCGGGGTCCAGGACGCAGTCCCCGTCTACGAGGACGATGAGGCGCCGGGACGAGTCGCTTTCTCGGCCGGCGAGATCGCGCCGCTCTGGCTGGTTGTCCAGCGTGGGAGACGGGGCAGGGCCCTCTGCTGGGCTTGCTCCTGCTCCTACTTCTGCTCCCACTTCTGTTCCCACTTCGAGGCTTGGGGTGTCACTATGGGGCTGAAGCTGAGGCTGAAGCTGGGGTTGGGGCTGAGGCTGGGGTTGGGGGGGTGCCGACAGTGTCGTGGAATCTCGGGATTGGGATTGGGGCTGGGGATAGGGCATCCAGGGTCTCGTCTGGGTTATTCGGCGTCGCTTAGCCGGGTTTGCGTCGGCGCTTGGGTCATTCGCTAGCTCTTTGCGTCGGCTCGTCTCCCCGTCGTTGTCATCGCCGTTGATAATATCGCTGGCGCGAAGGGTAGCCCTTCTAGCGGCAAGGGATGCCATCGCAAGGGATGCCAACGCGGAAGGTTCCCCCGAATATGCGCCGTCTTCTCTCGACAGAGGCTCGTTCTCCTTCTGGTGTTGGTCCAGAGTGGCCTTCTCTTTCCCGCCGCCTCTCTTTGCGCGAGCCTCGTTCTGTGCCTCCTCTTCTATTAGCATGCTGGGCATCCAGGAACGAGGCAGACGCAACTCGAAATCACGGTCGCTGTCCGCCGGGGTCCCGCTGCTGAGGGTGAACGCAGCTGAGCTGGGGGTGTAGACGCCGCTTCTATCAAATCCGGCATCGCGGTAGCCTTCCTGTGGAAGACGCATCTGGCTCGCTGATAAGCCATGGCGATGGCCTAGCACGCGCTCGCGCTGCGGTCGGCCCACATGATTATTGTGGACAAGGCGAGTGGTCTCGGCTGCGTGACGTTGTGCTGCTGATGACAAGAAGTCCAAGCACGATGCATATGATGCAGGGTCCTGTAAACCCTGTTCCGAAGCCCCACATGTGGATTGTGCTGTTGGTGGTCGTGGTGGTGGTGCCGCGAGAGAACTGTCGAGGGTGTGGATGGAGTGGATGGATGGGAGCCCTGTTAGCCTTTCAGGAGTTGGCTCCCTCCATGTAGGTACCGCACTCGTCCGAAAGTGGTACCGTTCCCGGTTCCCTGCTTCAGGGCCCGACCGGAGGTCAGACCCTAATGGGGACCGATTGCCTGGTGTGTGCAAGTTGGTACGGGAGGCCGACGATCGATAGGACGTGAATTGTCCCGGGGTGTCAGCGCGAAACCTCTCCCAATCGACAAACTCCGATACTCGTGGTAGCTCGCTGCGGGAGGGCATTGGACTTGGGCTACCATTCAGCCTCGGAGACACTGGTGCATAAGGGGATCTGCGTGATGGGCTCGCAGGACTCGTTGCCCTTTGGTCTTGGGCCAGGCTGTTGGGAACGGCGGCCCAATCCGCCGTGTGGCTCGAACTGAACTTTGGGGTAAAAGACATAGCGATGATGGTTATGGTATACTTTTTGTTGTGCTTTGCTAGCTAGCTAATACTATGTATACTAGGGAAAAGCTGCAGGACTCTTTTTGAATGAAAAGAGTCTTACAAGATGCAGGTGGTGCTGGAAAAGGAAGTGTTGAGAATATTTTGGGTGTGAAGGTACAATATTATAAGAGTCCGTGGAAGTGGTGGAATTGAGAGTGAGGAAAATTACCTTAGGGAAAGGCACAGAATTGGAATGGGGATAAGTCTTATATATATGGGTGAGAGAGAATGAGAAAATTAAGAGATCGTGACCATCAAGCTCTTCCTTGGTCAACACCTAAGAAAGGCAAAATTAAGCATGAGTAATAAAGTTTGGAAGGTGCTCTAATGGGACGAAAGCCCAGGTGCTTTGGCATTTTTACACGTTTGTGCGTAACTTAAGTCAGAGGTGATTCATGTATGGGTTATGCATTTGTTTTCGATAGTCTGATGTTTTAACATTCGTCTGTAAGCAAGCACATGAGTTAGGGAACAACTTTATACTCATTTAAGCCCCTTGCCTATAGATAAGCGACTCTAAACTGCCTTTTGGCCAGAGCGATAAATTCTTATTTAAACGCAGCAGAGAACTTAACAGAGATTTGACGAGATACTTGTATTATATGCGCAGTTACGTAGTCTAACGTAAACTACCTACCTAAGAAGGCTTATGTCCGCGGGCTTCTCAGGAAGGTTACCACTCCACCACAGTAACTTACCAGATTATCTAATCTGTTGCCCTCATCCCCCTGGTGGCTCTTCCATTCCGCCAACGCGCTCATTAGGGTATCACTCTCCAATATCAGATCAAAATGCAGACGCAGGAAGACGGTCATCCAGGCCTGAGTAAGTTCGTAGTCACGACGTGCCACAAGGCGGCTGGTCATAGCACGGATGAAGTGTAGCAGCTCATTCGAGTCGTCATTGTCTCCGGCTGTCAGAGAACGCAGCTCTAGGTCTGCAGTAGCAGGCGGTAAAGCTTTGAGGTGCTCGATAAAATCATCGACTAGCAAGAATTAGTTCGTGAGCGGAATTTTCAGAAATAGGGTCCGGAACTTACAATTCCCATTGCTAGCGCCTACTTGCAGCTTGCTCGTAAAAGCCTGCTCAGCTCTATTGCGGTCGAAGCGGGTGATCCTTGATTGACTCCGATCTTGATCAGTCTTCGCCTGGGCTGCCTCTAGATTTGAGGCGCTGGCATTTGTGGTCGAAGGCAAAAAGAAAGGGGCCTTCTCTGGGGCCTTTGGTGCCTCTTTTGGTTTGTTCCTCTGCTTGATTAAGTCGAGGTGTAGTAGAGTCTGCCATCTACTTCGCGGAACCAAACTCAAAGTCATCATGTCGGTACTAAGTTGATCCAAACTAGGCGTAGTGACATCGTTCTCTTCTTCCTCGGGAGCAGCTTCTTCGAGAGCGGCTTCGAGTAGGCCCTGGCCTCCTTCCCCTGATGCTGTCGGCGCTGATATTTTCTTGATCGAATCTTCGGATATTTGCCGGGTTGGTACGTGAGTGAAGAGTGTCTTATTATTCCAAATGCTGACACCCAATTCTCCCTCGGTAGCCGCAGCGAGATATTCGCCTGTCGCCGAGAAAGCTAGCGCTGTACAGGGTTTCTCTAGTCGAATGGCGTCAATCAGATGACCAGTTGGCAGGTCCCAGACTCGTATTATAGCATCCTGGGAAGACGCCACTATCCAACGTCCATCATTGGAGAAAATGAAGTCGCTGATCTTGCCTTGGCAGCCCCAGAATTCACGTATAGTCTGTTTCGTCTCGATATCGACGACGCGGATAGAGTTATCGTCGCAGGAGAAAGCCATCAGATCATTGGCAGCATGATAACGACAACCAGTGATACCCGTCATCGGAGCCCAGTTGATTTCGTCTAGCAGATTGCCCGTCAGGAACTCCCAGAATTTTACTTTGCCATCTAGGGAACAGCTAATCACGTTTTTGTTCATGGAGTCGACGACAATTCCCGTGACGGCTTGCGTATGCTTACCCGTGCCTCGTAGGAAGCCAGTAGTAGAGCGAGCTTGAAGTTGCACCACGGTATCTGCTTGTCTTAACTGTTGCATCTTGACTTGTCTCGCTTGGGCCGGTGTAAGCTTCGATGGAAATCGTTGGCGGTGTAATCCTGATTGGAGGTTGAACATGTCAATCGATCCACCGACAGATCCAACAATAGCGAAGGTTCCGCACGGGCTCATGGCCACAGTAGAGACGTTCGCACCGTCACCGGTTTGGAATGCCCACCTCCCAGCTCGTTTTCGGCCCCAGAACCAGGTTCGAACATAAGAATCATCCTTGTGTGCTGTTACTATACTCTCCCAACCCGTCATGCCGCTGACTTCGGCGTCTATGGGTTTCTTTTGATTTTGGGATTTCTGCCACAACATCTGCTTGCCGGGCAAGGCGCCCATGCCACCATCCCGGTTCAACGAACACGCTATGCCAGTAATCTCCGGTGCTTTCAAGTCATCAAGCGTGGTCGTTGGGCCACGGCTCAGAGTGCTGCTGTCGAGAATACCAAATTTTTTGGCCTTTTTGCGGATATTGCCTTGGCTCAATTCCGTACTCTGGCCGTCGCGGCGAAGACTCCAGCCCCAGAGACTCCGGTCTTTACCGCCACTGAGAAGCCATTTGTTGCCTGCTTCGGCACCTTCGAAATCAGATGGTAAGAATTGTAAACATGTGACTGGTGCTGCGTGGCCGCTCCTCGTATGTAGAATGCGTGGTATCGGCGAAAAGGGTGTTTCGTCAAAAATCCAAGTCTTCAACGAGTTATCCCTACCGCTGGTGACGATGACTGGTTGACCTGCAAGAAATTCAACCTTGCTCACGCCTCCACGAACCGAGACTCCTTCTTGCGTTGGTGGGTTATGAGCGCTTCTGAGAACACCCATAATCCTACCCCCCTTGTTGAGATCCCAAAATGTAATGTCGCCGCTCGACTCGGTCGCTGTGGCCATAACTCCTTCCTTGCGCCCATCCTCGCCAGCGCCAATACCGTCCGTACGGAACGAAATACTTGTCACGGGCGCATCCTCGGAACCCGCTTCAACCTCGAGCACCTTTTTGTCCGTGAGCACATCATGAATCACTAATGGACCCCCCGCATACGAGATAGCCATCAACGAAAGTGCGGGTGATGGTTGTATGCAAGTAACAGCGCCGCAGTCTGGAGAGGGCGGTAGGATGGTGTAAATTAGCTTGCCGGTGGAGACGTTCCAGATCTCAACCCAGCCATTTCGACGCCCAGCAAATATCTTATTCAAGTATGTAGGCATAGTGCATATGCCTCCGGTGAGTTCGTTGTCGCCCTTTTCCGACGCCATAATAAAAAGGGTAGTATAGTGTTCCAACGTTTCCGTCTTGAATACATCTATCCTTGTCAAGCCGCAAGCGAGGATCCAGGAACCAAAGACAACAATCTGTTTGATAGGTTCGTGAAGATCGGGCGGAAGTTCCAACTCTCCAACTTTCTTCCCTCTCTGGAGAATCCAAACACCCCGAGAAGAGGCCTCAGTCGAGTCGCCCCAGGCAGCAAAGACCTTTTGTTTCCAAGCGCATGTTGCAGTGATGGTGGATGGCGTCTGAGGTCGAGTCATGAAGACGAGGTTGAGGCCGCGTTTGAGATCGTAAGTCTGGAGTGAACGGCCTATTGACGTGGTGACTTGGAAAGTGGTGTTCCCTAAAGGAACGGAAGTGAATGGCACATTGGTAGGGGAGACGAGTCCGATCGTCTAATGCTATAGATTAGAATTGGACACTACTATTGTCATCTTGGAGTGCTTGAACGTACCCTATACGGAGAAAAGATCCTAGATTGTTGCGATGCCGAAGACTTAGGTCGCGCGACAGAATTGAGCTTCTGACGCTTGATTAAAGGTCCTTCATGCTCTGAATGAGGCATCGTGGTGATATGCTTTTCAAAATGAGCTACTGGTATTTTGTCTGGTTGCGTTGGAATTGTCACGACCTTGTCGCATCTAAGAATTGGTAGCGCGATGACTTCTTAGAGCTGCGTGTGGATGGAAACTTTTTTTTTCTTGGGTCGGACTTAAGCAAAGCTTTTTTTTTTTTGCGCCTAGTACCCTGTACTTTAGCCCCGCAATCTCTTAACTCGGGAATGGGTATTTCTTAACGTACCTATTAGAAGCGCAATGTTCATCTGCATGATGTCATTTTGAATTATTCAAATTTTCAGCCGCCTTATGTATATTTTCAAGTCAGAATATCAAAAGGTCATTTGCATCGTTCTATAAACACAATGGAACATGTAGGGGTTTTTGAGGGTTCTTATCATTATCTTATCGTTATCGTTATCGTTATCCGCCGCAAGCTGCAATGGTTTACCCCACATGATCGTGTAGCTGATCGGTATTTGGAGCATTCACTCCGTTGGTTGTCACTTCGTCCAGAGTGTCAAATGTTCTCAGTACTACGTAATGGGTACCTAACCGTCCTTTCAAAATTCACAGCTTCTCTGAAATGGTGCCTAGCCAAGCTGCACAGCTACTGTAGCTTTCGGTTTCACCGCCTCGGCCGCCTCGTTGCTTCTGAGATTTATCCAGCTGCTCCTGTGCCGAAAACGACGGTCAATACAACCCCACTGAACGCCACATAATCCCAATTATCTCATCTCATTCGTCGCTGACCTTTTAGCGCAAGATCTGGACGTCATGGTATTAGGATTAGCATGTCAGCATGTGCTATAAATGCCATAATGAGATGAGATGCAGATAATGAAGGGCTATCAAGACTGTAGCGAGTCTTCAGGGACTCGAATTTCCACAGTTTTGTTTCCTTAACTGACCTGTCTTATTATTGTATTATTGTGCAATCTTACATTTATTCAACAGTCTAGATCCATTCTTCGCTGGCCCGTGTGTCCGCCACGTATACTTGTAGCCACGGGTCGCAGATGCAACTCTCGAGATATTTACGAGCAATCTATGTACTTCCAATGAAGCTCTCGACGCATCCCCCCTGACACTTTGAGATTCCGGGTGGCCCTACCCGAGACCCACTTCCAACTATTTCGGTAGCTGGAGACTAAAAAAATAAAAATCGGGGCCCCCGAGTCGATATTTCTTTCTACATAGTGCCGGGACTGAAGCTAACACGTAAGTTCCTCTGGACATACTTTTTTATAACGAGGTAGGAAAGGGGAATTCTCTCGTTGTCGTTCGATCGCAGAAGTGTTGCAGTCATGTGCGCCACCTCAACTACCTAAGCACGATAAAGATAAAAAAATTTATTTGCCACTGCTTCGAAGCTGTCTCACCCGTTAGTTACATGCCTTACCTTACGTACATAGAAGTGTACCTACATTACATTACGTAGCCGAATTCTGGGAAGGTACCTGGAACTTATCAAACGACATAACACCATAATAATCGACTAGATTATACTGTACACTGTACAAAGAGAGTTTAGACTTTCGATAAGGATGGAGACCACAAACAATTCGACTCGCACCGGTTCTGGAAAGAGACTTTCAGCCTCTTCTTGGGCCATGGCACAGTCTCGAACGCGGTCTCCGTCAGCTAGTATCGCAAGTTCCATAGCAAGTGGGAAAGGTCGACATGTGGAGCCCGTTGGAACTACTGATGTATCAGTCGAACCTGCAAGCTTGTCAATGCCGACTCTGGCGAGACCATTAAGACCGCCCCATCTTCCTCCCTCTCCATTCAACCGACGCGAGTCATCAGGTTCGGATATCTGGAGAGACTACTTTCGACATAATAACCCTACTACGGCTATTGACGACGTGGCAGTTGAGGATACTGATAACACCCCAAAGTTGGCCCCCGGTCAGATTTTGCTGGACACGGGTACACCTTACCAACTACCAGATCCTGCTGTGAATCCCCCGTCTACTTCATCAGCAGCAGCGGCAGCAGCAACACCAGCACCAGCACCAGCACCAGCACCAGCACCAGCACCAGCAGAGAACGAGAGTGGAAAACGCATCTCTGTCTCGTCCGTCTTCTCTCTTGCATCATCTCGTGGTGTTCCGAGCTCTGCTCCCTCTTCTACGAACGGCTCCGAAAGTGGTGTTCAGCGCTCTGCTTCTACCACCATCATGGCTTCTAGTAAAGGTCTAGGCCTATCTCCAGGCCAATCCGAGTCTGGTGTGTCCAATGTGACGGTCACTACGTCTTCAAATTCAGCAAACTCGAATGGCCAAAATTCTGTTGGCGGTCCCCAGCTGACACCACGGGATGCTCCTCCCATCAACCCTTTAGACCTTGTAAAGCGAAATCCTGCCCCGACGTCTAACCCGACGCCTCGAGCTCAAGTAACGAGGTCTCGAAGCAGGGCTAAGCGCCGGTTAAGTGGTAGTACTGCGGCTAGTAGCCACAGCCCCAGTAGCGATCGTGGCCCTCACAATAGGGAGAAGGAAGAGGCTAAACCAGCCCCCTGGGGTATCATCGGTGTCTGTGCGCTGGATTCCAAAGCCAGAAGCAAGCCGAGCAGGAACATCCTTAACAGGTTAATCGCAAACCGCGAATTTGACGTGGTAGTATTTGGGGATAAGACAATCCTAGATGAGGGTAAGCATACCATCACGAATCAGTACTAGTTGTCGCAGATTGCTAACACACAAGCAGAGGTGGAGAATTGGCCAATATGTGATTACTTGATATCCTTCTACTCAGATGGGTTTCCTTTAGAAAAAGCCATAGCATACGTCAAAGCGCGGAAACCATTCTGTGTCAACGACGTGCCGATGCAAAAGGTACTTTGGGATAGACGACTATGTCTGCGAATACTGGATAAGATAAATGTACCGACTCCGAAACGGATAGAGGTGAATCGCGACGGCGGGCCGGTTCTACTAACCCCGGACGTTGCGAAGCATATAAAAGATGTCACCAGCATTACACTCGATCCCAGCGGACCAGAAAACTACCGTTTTCCTCGGAAGGTGGAACTACTTGACGATGGAGACATTCTCAGCGTAGACGGTGCTTTGTTGAAGAAGCCATTTGTTGAAAAACCAACTAGCGGCGAAGACCACAATATCATCATCTACTTCCCGCATTCGTCTGGCGGAGGTGCCCGGAAGCTCTTCAGGAAAATTGGCAACAAGAGCTCCGAGTTCATTCAGGACCTCACTATTCCCCGTGCTATCACCGAACCGGAAGGCAGTTTCATATATGAAAAGTTCATGCAAGTGGACAACGCAGAAGATGTGAAGGCCTATACAGTTGGTCCGCAATACTGCCATGCCGAAACCAGGAAATCCCCCGTCGTAGACGGTATCGTTCGACGTAATACCCATGGTAAAGAAATACGCTACGTCACCGCGTTAGGTCCGGAAGAGAAGGAGATCGCAAGCAAGATTGCCAATACGTTTGGCCAACGCGTTTGTGGTTTTGACTTACTTCGAGCGGGGGGTAAGAGTTATGTTATAGACGTCAACGGCTGGAGTTTTGTCAAAGACAACGAAACCTATTATGACCACTGTGCGAGTATCTTGAAGGATATCTTCGTCAAGGAGAAGATCCGGCGCGGGGGCCCAACTCCACCCATGCCATCCCCCACTATTTCCGACATTAGTGATCCGTTAGCCAAGGCCTTATTGAACAATAAGGAGAAAGAGTCACAGACTAGTACGAGACATACAAGCCAGACGAAGCTCTCAGCCACCACAGGCACTCTTTCGTCGCCCGAAGAGAGTAAGGAAGAAAAAGATGAACCGAGCACAGGCAGCACATCTCCGTCCAAACCAGAATCAGGGGTCGCCGGCATCGCCACAAGGTTGCAAAACGGCATCATCAGCCCTATGGCGTACCTTGCCGGCAGCTCTGCTAGTAATAGTCTTCCAACGACCGCCCCGGCAACTTTGCCGGCAACCCCTTTAGGGGCAACAGCGGAGAAAGCTGGCGACCAGATAGAGCAACCAACACCACCCCCACCTCCACCAAAACACTCGTGGAAGCTGAAAGGCATGGTTTCTGTCATTCGGCACGCCGACCGCACTCCGAAACAAAAGTATAAATTCACATTTCACACGCAGCCATTCATTGACCTGCTGAAAGGTCACCAAGAAGAAGTCCTCCTTATTGGGGAGCCGGCTTTAGCTAGTGTTCTCGACGCGGTCGATTTGGCTCTGAAGGCCGGCGAGGAAGACCGAAATAAGCTCAAGTCTCTTCGCAATGTCCTGGTGAAGAAAGGGGGATGGGCCGGTACGAAAGTTCAGATCAAGCCGATGTTTCGTAAGAAGAAAACGTCTGAGATGTCATCCGAATCGACCCCTAAGGTTACTGAAGGTGTGAAAATGGAGTCTGAGGTTCCAGATATTTCGTCAAAGGGGGAGCCGGAAATCAGAAGTGATCAAAACGAAACTTCTACAAAGGAACAACAGCCACAAGCCGAGGACGACCAGGGAGGGCTTGATACCGCGGAGGCGATCGCGTCCGACGCTGAAGTTCAGTCAAGAAATCCACCGCGACGCCAAGATTCCATGTCGGGGGTAACCATGTCTAAGTTCACAGCAGCCGATAACAGTTTTGTTCTAGACAAGCTGCAGCTCATCGTCAAATGGGGAGGCGAACCGACTCATTCGGCCCGTTACCAGGCACAGGAGTTGGCACAAAACATGCGGAATGATTATCTCCTACTGAATCGTGATATTCTCGACCAAGTCCACGTTTACAGCAGCTCCGAGCGGCGAGTCACAACTAGCGCCCAGATCTGGGCGGCATCATTTATCGAGAAGAACGATCTTCCAGAAGACTTCATTACTATACGAAAGGACCTCCTCGATGACTCCAATGCGGCGAAAGATGAGATGGATAAGGTGAAGAAGAAGCTCAAGGGTTTACTGCGCAAGGGAAATGAGCGACCATCACAATTCGCCTGGCCCGAGGGCATGCCCGAGCCTTCTGAAGTGCAAACACGAGTTGTGCAGCTGATGAATTTCCATCGTCGCGTAATGCAATACAATTACGGCAAACTTCAAAGTGGCGCTGTGAATTCCCTCAACGCGATCAACTCGCCTCCTAACCAAGAGAAGGCTCAAGGCGAAGGCTCGAGTACATCTATCGCTTCATCACTTTCTCAAGGAAATGCTATGAACAGTATCCAGGCCCGCTGGTGTTGTGGCGAAGATGCGGAATTGTTCCGCGAGCGATGGGAGAAGCTCTTTGCCGAGTTCTGCGACCACGAGAAAGTTGATCCTAGTAAGATCTCGGAACTATACGACACAATGAAATTCGACGCCCTGCACAACCGCCAGTTCCTCGAATGGGTGTTCACTCCGCCAAGACAAATGCTGGAGGAAGAGTTGGGTATCACTATTAGCCGCGATGGTAAAGCATCGCCCAAGGAATCCGAAGACGGCGGCAGAACTGCCGACGACAAGTCCGATAGAAGTCAAGTCCTGAATTCGCCACCCGGAGAGAACCCTGACAAGACCGATCGGCCGGAGAGGACAGAAAGGTCCGAGAGATCAGAGGCACAGAGAACTGTCAGGCGCATCTTCCGCAGGAGGTCGTGGATGAAGCATCCTCATGAGGTTGACAGACCTGCCGAGTATTTTCACTTACCCAAAGGCAATAACCGGACAAAAGCGAAGACGGACGAGTGCTTCGAGCCTCTCCGGGAGCTTTACCAGTTAGCCAAAGTTCTCTTTGATTTCATCTGCCCCCAAGAATATGGCATTTCAGATAGTGAAAAGGTAAGTCGATCTTTGACATTATAAGAGTTTGATATATTAACACTATGCAGCTTGAAATTGGACTCCTGACGTCTCTTCCACTACTTAAAGAGATCGTCCAGGATCTCGAGGAGATGCAGGCCTCCGATGATGCCAAATCATTCTTCTATTTCACCAAGGAATCACACATCTACACGTTGCTGAACTGCATCCTCGAGGGTGGCATTGAAACGAAGATAAACCGCAGGACTATCCCCGAACTTGACTATCTTTCGCAGATCTGTTTCGAGCTATACGAGTCGGAGACCAAGGTCACAGCAGATGCGCCCCTTGCCGATCAGCCTACATTCAACTACAGCATCCGCATCACGATCAGTCCTGGTTGTCATATATTCGACCCGTTAGACATCCAACTGGATAGTAAGCACTGTATAGGTTGTGCGCCGCGAAGGAGCCTGACGCCTCACGGAGACTGGAAGAAAGTCATCGAGACACTCAGAGCTAAGTTCCATCAGTAAGTTCTCACAAAGCGCCGACGTCATAAGCCGAAAAGGAGACCGGCCGTCGATACCATGCACGATGTGGTTGCTGACTCGCAATAACCAATAGGGTCAAATTGCCCAAGACGTTCCTTGCAGTAAACCTCTCGGACGCTTTCACATTCCAAGAGAAGGAGCGCCAGAATTCCGATGCGGATTGCCTCGACAAGGACAACGCTAACGAAGAAACCGATGGGCTCGAGATGAAAGCCGTCGGCTCATCAAAGAAGGTCGATCACGGTGACGACGCCGAGGCAGCGAAGACAGTTATTGATGAGCAGCCTCTTCCACCTCCCGTTGCAACCCTTAATACGGCTTCTATGCCTCCGGCCGCAAATGCGCCGGAAATAACGGCCCCTGAATCAGAGACTTGCTAGGCAGGTTCTATTGAGCATCAGCAGCGATGACGCTAGACAAGATGACGGCCTGCATGAGCGGCACGGAATCCGGATAAGGAGCCGGTGGATTAATAGGATATCCCACTGGGAGCAACCGATAGTATGGTTTCGTTTTCTCCCAGCCGCCAAGCAGGCGGTGAGCCTATCTTATAATGAGGTCAGGGATTGAAAGGAGTAAGACACACATGCATAACAGCGCGCGAGGGATCAAGAAAGGAAATGGTTATGAGATAAGCGCCATGACGTGCATCGAGACAGCGTACTTTTAGTCGTCTTTTTATGTATGTACCGTTACCAACAATCAAAGATGGTGTGTATGAGCTTTATGTACCACCCGGCATTATAGATTAGGGGGATGCCCCAGCGAACCAAACCCACGTGGAATGTAGGTGTGCGTGCCGTGTCAGCATGACAGATGGGTAATATGTATGGGATTACTTAGCTGAAATCTCACCCCAAACCTTAGATTTGCACACACATAACCGATGCCGGATCGCCGATGCGAGATGGTTCCTAGTGCGGCGTCTCCCGTTTCTGACCTTTTGGGGGCGCCTTTGACACATCATTTACCACCATGATGCAAAAGTAATCGTCCCCGAATTTTGGTTCCCTTTTCTCTTCACCGCCCAAAATTAGTAGACATGGGATGGGACGGGAGAGAATTCTGCTGTCTGTTTTTTTTTTTTTTTTTGCACTGCAACCGCTCTTTTTTTTACCCCCTTCCCAGTCCTGCAGGTGCGGCGAGGCCCGTCCCTTGCGTCATCCACCATTGATGCATCATTGAACGTCACCGACGGGGCTCTTTCTCATCCTAGGCAGGTCCCAGAAGCACAGTAGGAAGCGATCACGGCTCGCTTGGCTGGGAGAGGGAGATGGGAAGGAAGTCTTAGAGTAATAGCAGAAGTAGACGATCCCCGGCACCGAAGCGACGTTGCAACGAGTGTCCGACGGTGCTTGTTCAACCTCCCCAAAACGTCTAGTAGTATCCCCTATCGGCTCGGTTGAGTCGGAATCTTTCTTTGATGCGAGATGCGAGGGATGGGGATGGTTTGTCTAGCGGCCCCCCTTGATCGCAGATAGATGACTGACATGGAAACTTTTTATCTGATGGACGGGATACGTAACCGTGACGAACCAGATTTTGACGGGTGCATGGTGTGCGTCTCACGGCACCCGCAGCAGCGCAACATCCAACGCTCACATGTTAGGGTATGATGCGCGGTATTGGCAGGTACCTTGGCACGAAGGTGTCAGTGAAGGAGGATAGCGTCGGTCTGCTTCTCCGACGTTGCCTGCGATTTGCCAATTGGGCTAGCCCCCTTCGTAACGCAGCAGAAAAAAATTACCTAGGGCAGCAGATACCAGATAATAGATAGGCACACACGGGATTCAATACCATGGTATGGTAGAAGTCAGTTAACCGAGGGTCAGTTTCTGAGAAGGGGTGTGTGTGGGAAGGGTCAAAAAGGAGGGACAACAAATGTGATAGCTCACATTATGGCTAGTCGCACAAAATCTGGCTATCGTGAACAGTCGCCCGCCCCGCCAAATTTCAGGAACCGAAAAGCAAGGGAGGGGAAAACGGAGAGGGGGAAAAAAGACGACGGAATAGATTCAGGAGAGCCCCGAACAATCGAATACCTCAGGTCATAGCTGCGAGATCGCTCTTTATGATGGGGCCACAAACAAGAAAAAAAAAGCCGTCGTCATCATACGGCAGCACCGTTTGCTGCCGCGTCACCTTGGATTGAGGCTGATTCAGAATCTTCCGGTTGGAGTGCTGAGGGTGCTCCTCAGTAACGTCGTAGCAGGCCAAAGCCTCTCCAAACGAGGCTGATACCTGCCCAATGAGCACCCTACTACCCACTCTCTCGTGAAGAGGTTCGGAGTAGCTGGCCGTCCAGGGGGAAAATGCATTGCTTGCGTCCATCATCAACGTTCCGGATGTCTAATTTTACCGAACCAGACTTCGCGTTTGCGCAGACCCTGTCTAGATGGAACTTCGGATCCGCCTGGGGGCTCCCGTTTAAAGTCCAGGGCCCCAATAGCACCTCCTGCCCGGAAACCGCATGCTGCATGACTAGCAGGACAGGCATCATGATTTGAGAAGTATTGAGCAAGTCTCGCATCCCGAGACCTAGGAGATGGGGATCCTCCAACTTGGGCAAGCCTTGCCTGTCAACAACGTGAAAAGATACCAATTATGTCAGTCCATCCGTGGGTCGTTTGGATATCAGACAGTCGGGCACCTACTACAGACAGGGTCTGCCTTGTACATAATACAAGCACGTCAAGAGTACCGCGACTCCGGCACTTGCACCGGTTGGCCGTCCCCAGAGGTTTGTAACTAGGCTGTGTGACGTGGGATCATTCAATGTGGGGGCGACAGCGATGGGGCAAAAGAAAGACGTCCGTAGTGGGGGAATATGCCATAGTATACATAGCAGGGACACAGGGAGGAGTCCTTGAGTGTGGGCTCCCAGGCTCCTCGATAAGAGAGCAAGAAAAAAAATTAAATAGGAAAATAAAGGGAGGGGAAAGGTCTGTGACAGGCACTCTAATACCATATCGGACGAACCTGCAGCTAGCATTGAGAGAGTATCGTGGTTCCGCGAAATAGCGGTAAGTCGTGTGTTGCAATTTGCAAGCGGACCGCCAAACAGGTACTGAAACGTCTCTTGGATTCTGGACGCTCTTGGCAAGGCTGGGCAGAACGGGACAAGCTTCATACCTCGCGACACTACGTCGTAGCTGCGTAGTAGACGAACCCTGGAGAGCCGTCGTCTGGTACCGCTCTGCTTACCTGCATAGGGGGACCAGCTTCAATAACTTATAAGTTATTAGCCTGTGGGTAGAAGCGTTCGTCTTGGATCTGAAGATCATGTCGGGGAAATTATTCACAAACCCGTCAAGTCATCCCAGCATTGACCTCATCGTTGGTGATGTTCAGGACCGCCCCTCACCTCGATAATAAAACTCTCTTCAGCACGGGCATTGATATTTTTAACAGCCAATGAGACTGAGGGCCAGCGACGGTCTAGACCGGCGACCACGTTCAATGATGCCGGCGGCATTACGTATGTATGTAGGTAGTATCGTTTTCAATGTTTGTTTACATTATCCCTCATCGAGGACGTTAGGCTCGAAGTGCCCGTGGTAGCGAGATCATACTATACATGCGTTATAGGTATGTAGGTAGTTCGCAGTATGTACAATACAATATGCAAACTACATGTATGATAAAGATGTTTGCTAGGTACCATGGTAATGATCGTATTCGTTCACGGGCGCCGATTCAATTCAACCAGGCCGTGTCTGGATCTTCCACGATTGGCTACGACGAGGAAGATGATTATTTGGTGTGACATCGACAGTCGACCGGTGAAAGAAACCCAAGTCTATAGTATACGAACTTGGCTCCTAGGATACTCAATGACCGGCGAGCTATTCTCAATCCGTTTTCAAACACGTCGAGCCTGTTAGACCAGCCTTAATGAGACCGGTAGTTCGTGTCATGGCAAATTGGGGGACTTCCTTTTTAGGCCATTTGCATCTCGTCGTGACCAACCACAGGCCACCAACGTTGGATAGAGCGAAGACGCCCACGCACCATGCACCAACGTACTACAAGAAATCTACGATCACCATTCCAACTTGTTAGGAAACGCATGAGGTATTCAAATACGGAAGGCAGAATGCGATTTCGCATAAATTACGAAGCGTCGTATATAAATAACATATTGGCGTTGTGCATGCGTACTAACTTCTAAGTGGTGGTTGAGATACACGCATACTTTGTAGTTGATATCGTATTCTTCACGGCCGAGGAAGGCTTTCAAACAAGCGTCAAGTGAGGAAGCCAACCGATTGGCATTGATGTCCACCAACTGCCTTTAGACAAGGTATTATTATACTAGGTATCCTAGTGACGGTCGGACGGTGGGGCTAACATCCAAACGGCAGAACCAAGTTCTATGCTGCTCGGTAGGAACCATGAAGCCGACGGGAGGATGTTGAATCCCCATGTTTTAATCATCCTTTCCTAGTCGGAGAGGTGGAGTGGAAGAAGCCGATGGAAGCTATTTGGAATATGTCGAATGTAGAGCTTGGCCTCCTGACATGCGGTCGGAGATTTTATGATTTGTTCGTCAAAAACTCCGGGGAGTTGAGTCGTGAAACCTCGAGACGGGGATCTTCTCGCTAGACTCCCTCACTAGCGAGGCGCCGGCTTGCGGCTACGCATCCTGGGACCTGAAATCTAGTAGGGTCCCGCAGGCCGCAGGATGGCCGCAGGATATTGCGCATGAGAATACGGTCAGCAGACATCAGCAGGTGAGGAGAGCCGTGAGAGCCGTGAGATAGGACGTTTGTGCTTGCACTAGCCGTCTTCAGGACGTTAGGTATGTCTAGGTGTGTACGGTACCTAGCCTAAGCCACAAATTCGGGTACATAGTAGGTACTGTAGATCTTGGAACAGCTCAACGAACGGGCGGCCGGTAGATAACCGACAGCATGGGAGGTAGATGCTATAAGGGAGGTATAAAACCATCCTTCTATCATTAGTTTGTTCTTGTTGTCTCGAATGAGACAATGATGACAAATATTCGATGGATAGGGAAATAGCTTAACGTACTCGTATAAATGATTTTGATCAACCTGGCGACCCCATTTCCTGATTTGAAAATCACAGTCCTGCAACTCGTAGGGCTCTGCTGTAAAAGGCCTTGAACTCCACAAGAAGGCAGGCATCCCATGCTTCCAGACCCGGGTTTCCTGTACAGTACCATGCCGGTAGCTAATGAGAAGGCGGGCCTACCAGGAGGTGCCTGGCTCTTGGGACGATGTCAGCTTGTCACGTACATCATATTGGTATGCAAAGGCTTAATGTTTCAATCTTCAGGGGGGGTACGAACCCTTACAGGCAATAGTCTTAACAATAAGGTTATGGCCTATGCCAGGTAAAATATAGTAGACGAGTAAAAGCAGCCCTGAAAGAGGTGTTTAGACGAACCGGTCGTGACCTTACACAAACCCCAGATGCACAAACGTGATAGTCAAAATTTCTCGTGATGCCCGAAAATGGAGCTTGGCTCGGTGGTATTGCCAAGGATTCGTAAGTATTATCCCCTTATTTGCCGTCTCAGCATCAAAAAAATGGAATACGTTTGTATGGCATACACAATATCTTACTATTGCACTTTATGATGCAGGCAGGCTAAAGCACGTTCGTTGGAGCGTTCGTGTTAGTATAAGCCCGTATAAGCCCACCCCTGATATTAGCCTGGGGGAGCACAGTAAAGGCACCCTTTTACCCACACGACTGTGAGAATCGAGAAAATAAAATATCCAAGATATCCAAGATATCGGACAGCCAGCAGCGCAGCTTGGCCTGCTTAAGTATAGATATTACAAGGACTCAACTAGAAAAGTCAGCACGATCAATACTTAACGGAGGCCTCAGCAGCTCGGCTAAAGGTCAATTTCCTTGATTGGGTTGACTTGGACGCAGC
Source organism: Hypoxylon fuscum (assembly GCA_022578945.1). Taxonomy (NCBI): domain Eukaryota; kingdom Fungi; phylum Ascomycota; class Sordariomycetes; order Xylariales; family Hypoxylaceae; genus Hypoxylon; species Hypoxylon fuscum. Next base: position 235,431 of record MU399817.1, on the reverse strand, counting down.
TGGACGAATCGAGGTCAAAGGAGACGATGGAAACAATACAGATTCGGCAGACGTGCAGGCGGCTCAAAATAGAAAGTAGTTGCGCGTGATGCACCGTACCATCATGAGCCATTATGGGGTGTCGCTGCATCTAGATTACGCCAGGCACACGAGATTCCCGACGAAAAAAATGTCCTAGGGGAGATGCTGGCTGTTCCGGCCCAGACCTACGTGTTCTTGGTACATACCTGAGAAGATAACGAAGCTTTTTTTTCCCCTACTTCCCAGGATGATGGCTAACCTTAGATGGACACCTGGCAGATTGTCAGCCGCTGTCGCAATTACTACATTACTTCGTACCTGAATATGCACGTACAACATAGATAAAGAAACGGAATGAGGCAGGTGTACGGTGTAAGGTAGTCGGAAGGTAAGGTTTAGAAGAATGAGGTACATGTAGACATCATACCTAAATCGGACCTAAATTACCTAACGTCGGGTATGCGATACGGGCATTTAATGCGCGGTACATCAGCCACGCGCCTGCATTTTGACAGGCAGATACCGACATATCGTGGGTAGGTACATATGAATGTACCTAGAATCCATGCTGTAGGTACCTAGCCCAATGTATCTACACCCCGCGCTCTCTCTCTTCAGCTACTACAGCTACTACAGCTACTACAGCTACTACAGCGGAACTGGATCGAAATAAAAATGGTGAAAGCCTTCAATACCCGCGGTCGTACAGCTATCAGATAGAACCACCGAGCCTTATCACGACTCAGCCACCACCGCTGCGCTGCGCTGCACTGCACAGCATGTGCATCGACCGACAACTTACCTAGGTGGGTAGCTACTCGTTTCAGTCGTTGGGAAGTTGCTCGCGACGTGGTATACCCATACCCAGATTCGTATACTACTATGTACAGGTATATACATAGGTCTTATAGCCTTCACATGATCAGGCCCGGATGAGGATGGAGGGGTTCATTGGCTGGTTTCCCCTTGCAATCCCCTAACGGGGAGTAAAACCCGCAACATGTAAGTGGTGCATGTTAGGTATGTATGTAAGAATCTCACACCGGATTGTTTAAATTTAGTCAGCTATAATCACTCCCTATCCAATAAGCCAAGGGTCTCTCTCGTCTGTGTTACACGCCCTGGGAACCTCAACCAAACATTCGGTTTCCTTCAAGCCTTGTCGTGACCTCAACTTGCTAAATCCCGCTCGAATCCTCAACCTAAGGGGGCACATATGTAGCCTGAAGTTGGCAGTCCCAACGAACCGTAACTCCGGCGTATCACAAGAATCATCTTACCAAGTATGTCGATACGACGGCCTCTGCGTCGTAGTCAGATCTTGCACGCATGGCTGAATACGCCCCGAGGTAGCACGTCCAGCACGTCGTGCAGATTCTGAAGACTACCTCGAGTCTTGACATACCATACTTGTACGGATACGTCGTCACCTAACACCCACACATAATGCCACCCCCGGTCCCGTTTGCGAAACTACGCTGGGTGGGTATACATATTATCTAACTAAATGATGAAATACTTGCCCTTGGGCAGCCAATAAATGGCAGCGCCGGTTCAGGAATCAGATATGGATAATCCTACTTGGCAAACCGCCCGGTCGTTCTAAACCGCGCCAGACTTTAGTCGACTCCGGCTCACCTCGAATGTTCCGCCTTGCGCACGAATGGTTCCTGAACCATATATTTCGATACCTCGACGACCCTGTTTCGTACATGAGGTATTGCTACATCCTACGGAACTAGATTGTCTCCAGTCGAAAATAGGAAACCAAAGACATGCAGCCTTTGGTTGAGATACTATTTTGTTCCTAGGCTCAAAAGATATACATGAGCACTTTTACGCGAAGCACTTTCGAGACAAAACATGGCCCAACCGGTAAGCTGCTCTCTACTTACCGATTCGGCAATTTCTGTAAGTTAAGTTAAGGTAGGGTAGGGGTAGGCGGCGAGAGCCGACCGGTGAAGGATAAGGCCAATACGTTTCCGTGTATGTGCCGTCCACTAGCTTCAGATTGTGACTGGTCTTTCTGTGGTTTAATAAATAAAAAATTGCTAGAGAAAAAAAACCCTCTTTGTACGTCTTTACCTTGTCCAATCCTAGACCTTGACCTGGAAGAGCTTATACCTCCCCAAGGGTATATAGAAAAGATACGGGATGTAGTGGTACCTAGTTGACTTACATCGTACGGCAGACCGGTCTTGGTTCTGCAAGTAGTCAGACTGACTGGAACACAGCAACAGCAACAACCAAACGGAGGAAATAAAATTAAAAAAATGTAAGAAAAGAGAAGGAGAGGAGCATGGGAGTTAATTGATGAGAATTAAAATCCACAATCTCCAAGCAAAGCCGTTGTGTCGTTCCATGTCGTATCATCCCCATGCACATGTCAGTGCCCAGGCCGTCATCCCAAAGAAGCATTTTGGTTCGCCGTTCGCTTTTAAATCCTATTGCTCTGTTTTGGGAATTTTTTTTATTTCTTCTCCTAGACTAAAAATATTTTTTCTCCTCTTCTTCCATCATATCCGTTCACTATATTCTTTCCCGCTTGTGTGTAGTAGTCCCATCTAACCATGCAAGGTATACATACCTATGCCAGGTATTTAGACATATGCATTTACAACATACATCATTGTGATGCACTACTGCCCACATATCTACATGTAGGTACCCAGGTGTTTTTTTTTTTTAGCTTGACTGCACGCTCTTTTAGATGAATAGAATATTAGTAGGTACATCAAAGGGAAAGAGAAAAAAAGTCTGACACGGTCCCCGTTCGGGCAGTTACCTCTAACCTACCTAATGTAGGCATGAGGTACGAAAGATAATGTACCTACCCAACTAGATGGGTACCTAGGTACATTTCCCACTCACGCAGGTACAGGTATACAGGTATCGACTTATAAGGTTAATACATGTAAGTAGAAAAGTGACAAGTGCAAGTGCAGAGTTAAACCTTGACTTCTTCAAAATGACAAAACCCCATCGATCCCATGTCGCAGAACATCGCGCTTCTCTTAAACAATCCACTTGCCCTGGTCGTCGAGAAATCTCGGACGACATGCCAGTTCCACCCAAACCTCCTGTCATGTCAATCACCTCACCCAAGATCAAGTCCCGTTTCCATTTCCCAACTACCCGTGCCTCGCTTTGGTAATGCTTCCTACCTATGCCGAGTTACCTAGTATGGACCTGGCGGGAGCAGTGCCGACCATCGTCATAGCAAGCCAGGGTAGGTATTAGGTATTGTATTTGATAGATGGGGGCATCCGTTGTACATACATATTTGAGCCTCCCTCAGCAACCTCAGGGCTCGCAACGACGTTTCGTTCGAATGAATAGTTACACATCACATTTTTCAAAAATCTCAGACTTCCCACCGCCCATTGTTTCGTTTTCACGCCTGCCACTAAAATCTCCTTCCGTCTCGCCTCGTCGACCAAATCTCGTCAGCCCTACAACTTGCAAACAACCTCCTACTCACGTACTCTTCTTCCCGTGTCCAAGTCCACAATTTGGCAAACAAGATCAGAGACAATAATACCCAACGTGCCGTTCACACGTATTGGACCTCAAGGTCACCCAATTTGACTTGTAATTTGTTCTCGTCTGCTTCTGGTCCTGGTTCTTGTGGTGTGGAATTTCAAATTATTTAAACCTGCTTCCTCGCTCCTTCCTCGACCTACCTCTCGATTCTCAACCCATAGATCTCTGAGTACCTTCCGACCACAGCACCCTTCTCAACTGACTGAGTCTTCATAACACTCACTCAACATCAAAAGCTACACGATCTTGCCAACTTGTTAACCTTTACTTCTTGTTCTTGATCCTCTCGTAGTAAGTATTCCACAACTTATACTAAACCCACTCACTGAGCGGGTGGCTGACTCGTCAACTAGGGCAGACCAAGCAACTCGCCACTACTTCCAGATCTCTTAGTCGCTTGAGACTCTACCCCAAGATCCAGAAATACATTCTAGAACGCATTCTTGACCACATCTATCAACAATGGCTGTGGGAAACAACTGTGCACACTCCTTCAAGATGCTGAAGTCTGACAGCACGCTCGTCCAGTGGACCTGCAACTTATGCCACTCAGGCCCGCACTGGTGGATTTTCGAGTGCAGATACTGCAAAATCCACACGTGCCGTGCTTGCGTCCACAATGTCTAGGCATGTCTGGGTCGGGGCTGCACCCTTTTGCTGGGTTTCCTGTGTAGGTGAGTCGGTGAACATTCATCTATCACGTCTCATATGTCATCATCCACTATGCAGTATTCAAATATGACAGACCAAACATGAGAAGAGAGCTAACGAAGCATCCGTTTTAGCCCCCCCAAACTAAGAGTCTCAAAACCTAGCTTCACTTTTCAATTTTGGAGCGAAACTCACTTCATCCGGCGTTACGGTCATACCATAGGGGAAAAAAAATTACTGGAATTTCGACCCCGACAAGAAAAAGTTTCTCGAAACACGCAATGCGCATCGATATCCGGAAGATGGCGCGGGTGCCCCCTTGTCAGAGACGCTAAGATCCTGCAGGTCGTAGCCACTAGAGCCATAACATCATCCTATTGGTCTAGACCGTTGTCTTTTCACTGGCACTTTCACACACTCCCCTTGCCCTGTTTCCCTCAAGCCACTTGACGAGCCACAGCGCATCCCGGTCCAATCTTCTCAGATCCCGATGAGATAGATCACTTTCCGACAAAGCGTTACACCGATGTCACAGGCTGTACGCGGTGCATCCTGAGCCCTGGCTGACGGCATTCATGATTATGAATTCTTTTCTTTTGTACACCCCGATAGACAGTGTATGTGCAGGAAGAGGGAAAAAAAGGGCTCTGGAGGTCGACTCCCTCCCATTGGGGGGAGGTTGAGTCGCCTAATTTATGTTTACTAAGGATGGTCTTTCTCGGAGTTCCTGGGGCGTGCAGGATTGCATTGCCAATTACGTCGGAGTCTTCACACCATAGTTTTTTTTTCCTCCCCGGAATGTACAATTGTTGAACAATCTGAATGGAAAAGGAAAAGTTCTGTCAAGTGTAGGATTTTTGGGTGTTGGTGATGGTTTATCTGGTGTGTTTGTGTTTACGATGGATCTCATTTCATTTCTTGTCCGTGTCCTCTTTTCTCATACACATTGATGCGCAAGGAACCCTCAAACAGCGACCCAGGAGAGCCACTGCTCCTATTTCATCTCCCTTGTTATGAAGTTTTTTTTTTCTGGTCTGGTCTGGTCTGGAGTAAAGAGAAAAAGAAAAGTTATGGCAAGAGAAAACCCCAGTACGCAAGTACACAAATCACCAGACCTCAATCATATTGATTACTCACAAATTACCCTCAAAATAGAAAAGATCTTTGCTGCTAGTTTCAGATTAAAAATCACAGGCCCAAAAAAAAACATCAGGTTTTTTCATGCCACGTTGCAAATCGTCATCCCATCTTGCCCTGTGTTTGGTTTTGACCGCTGCTTACGGTTCGGGTTGTTACGATGAAGTCAAAGTTGAGGCTGTTGCGTGTGCGGCATGCAGGCCCAACGGGGGGAAAGCTGAGGTTAGGCAGGGCTACCTACAAACGCTGTGCAACGTGGGTACACGCGCCTTCGCACACGCGGCGGTGCTGCAAGGTCCCGTCGGCTTCTGGAACGTGTTTGGAACATCTATTGGGCTGCTGTTGGAGGGCCGCGTTCACATGCCGTTTGTACACGGCAGGCGACGTTGGGGGAGCACAGCCAGCCCTCTTCTTAGCCGTGTCGTTTTCCCCATACCGTACCATATCATCATCTATGCATATGCATGACATATACATTTGCTTTCATTCTCTTGGTTTGGCTTGGTTTGGTATAGTATAGTATAGTATGATACGGTGTGGTACGGTACCTCTAAATCTCTGTACTCGCTCTCGTCTATCTACGCTACTACGAGCGGACGGCGATGATGTGCGACCAAACTTGTGCGTCCATCCCCAGCTACTCGGTAACCCAACGGCGGTTTTTTCCCCCCGAGACAAAGAGCTTTGGGCCGACCGGATGTAACTCGATCGCGATCCGATACACCTCGTACGTAACCCAGTTAGCCGAATGACAGTTGTCATACTCGTGTCTGTACCTTAAGTTGCTGCTTGCTGGCGCGGCGCGGCGCAGCGCAGCAGTAGGTAGCAGCAGCATTAAGTCAGCAGCGCTGCTGAGATCGCTGGCTCCATCCAGCACATCACATCTTTTCCTCTCCTCTCCTCTCCTTCTCGGCCTACCTGCGGTCCGTATGGCGGCGCGGCCGGACTCACTTCGGCCACGCCCACACGTCTCTGTCGCTAATGCGTCTCGTCACCTCGACCTCGTCCCCCACGGCGACGTCAGCCACCACCAGCTCTTCTTCTTCTTCTCCGCCTCGGTCTATTGGCGGCGAAGAAGGGGGCAATAGGAACGCGTACCGCCCGAAGATGGGCGACCACTTGTTTCCCGCGTCCACGCGGCGGTCCTTCATCAGCTTCTTCAGCACCGTGCCCATCTCGCCCTCGGCTGGCCGCCCCGTCTCGTAGTCGATGTTGATCGAGATGCACCGCGCGCAGTTGGCCGTCAGCGCGAGACGGCACCGCGGCTGCTGCTGCGCCTCGCCTACCACCACCAGCTCGGACCAGAAATCCTCGTCCCAGGCGCCAAGCGTCGGGGCATCCTCGTCGTTATCGTCGCCGTCTTCTGAAACAGCGTCTACCACGATGTTGGGCCGGAATTTGATCATGTCCATGGCCTCGCCTTCGGGCAGGCGCGCGCTGACGTCGCGCAGCGAGGCCTTGGACGTGAGTAGAAATGGCGCCGCCTCGTTGAAGGTCAACCCTGCGGCCTCTTTCTCCTTTTTCAAGGGCTGCTGGTATGATGGAATGAGGGACGTGATAGTTGAGAACCATGATTTGTCGCCCTGCTGCTGGTGCTGCTGTTTCAGTTCAGGAGGTAAGTGCCCTAGCACTGGACGCCTGTTCTTGCCGATATACACGAGAATGGCGCGGTATCCAAAGCACGACGAGAACCAGGTATCGTACGGGTCGCCCATGCGGTACGCGGTGGTTGGGCTACCAAATAGCTTGATGTCGACGGTCCCTAGGCCGTCTATGTCAGGGTCGAGGGGCACGCGCAGAGCGGTGCGCTGCTCCGATGTGGGCGGGTCGACCAGGGGCTTCTCCGGGATGCGGTAAGTTACGACGATGTGGTTGGCGTCTTCGTCGATGGCCTGGTCGAATAGTGTGCACTCCGGCATGTAGGCCGTTTGGATATTCTTGTACCGCGGCCCCTCCTCCTCGGTCCCGGCCTCGACCTTGAGCAGCATGAAACGCCGGTCGTATCGCAACCCCTCGCGACGCAGCTGCGTCCTGCTCACGGAGAGCGGCCGTAGCGATTTGATGGGGTAGACGTAGAGCTTTGAGGTGGTAAGGAAACGAGCGGATGAGTAGGCGATTGGATCATTTCAATGTCTAGACGACAAATCATATACATAGCTTACCTCGGTGATTTTGATCTTCATATTTCCTCCGGCAGCCCCTTTCTTATGTTTGTGTGATAGGACGTTGGCAGCCTAGGCAGCTTATTGGGCCGTGATACTTATTCCTATTGGTAACCCGGTTTCTGATAACGTGATCTTCCTGAATGATACTACCTAGTTCCTTAGTTATCAAGTATTAGGTAGTATGTGCATATACTAGTCGAGTACAAAGAGCACCAAACAATTTTGTATAATTTCAACGTACCTAAGTTGCTAATGTGGATTTAAGTAGAATGCCTGGACTATTCTTTGTAGTTTCTGGGAAAGTTGCGAACTAGCGGTCTAGCCTCAGATATGAAAGACGTCTGTGTAAGTCCATTCACGTCACGTCATGCGTGGGGTTTAGCAGAGCCTCATTCTTAAGTTTCCAAGCTATACATAAGAGCTAGCCAAATCAGCGTGCCGGTTCGGAGCTTGCATGTGTGTTTGCGTGGCGGGGTTTAGTTTCAAGCCTTACTGTCGGTAGATAAGGAAAAAGGAGTTGGGTTCGGTCGCGAAAAGCGCCGAGACCGTCAGGATGTCCGCCGACCAATGCCAACGGCGATCAGCAGTCCGAAACGGAGGTTTCGCATCCAATGTCCTCTCGATGTAACATCATACGTGGGCAAGAAGTATAAAAGGCATCGGATTCGTCGAGCTGAGCTCGTCATCTGATTATGATATACTGTAGCTCTATAGGATTTTGTCCTCACAGTATACTACAAGTTTGGAAGGACTGACCAGCTTACAGGCTTCACATAGACTTACGATGCTATGATTACTTCCTGGCAACACTAATTGAGTTTAGATCCCCTTTTCATTCTCGTTTTTCTTTGGATATTTAATATTGAGAAATATAGTACTCTACAGCGGTCTAACGAGTCTTATCCGCATAGTTTCGAAAGTCTTAGGTGCAGGTTATTGTTGCGCCGCTTTAATCAAAGATGATGATGACTCGAGTCCCTTGCTTGAGCTTCTAATCTGGTCTCCTTATGCTAGATATTATTTCGCATTTCGCCCTTGGCGCGTTCCCGAGTTGCCCGGTTGCTGAGTTGCGTCCCTAGTCTAGATCTCTGTATGACGTTTCTGACATTGTCCATCTGCGCAAGTAAATGCGTCTCAGCAATTAATATTAGAGCATCCAGTAACTTGATAATTTGATGTGCAAGAAGCAACAGATCCTCATGCCGTCATCTTATGTGTTATAGTAAACTGGAGCGCTGTCGCAAGTAATTCTCTCCAATCGCGGACTTCCCGGGTCCTTCGACTCAAAGTCTGCCAGGCTTACAAGACGTGCTGAAGGTAGGTACTGGCATAAGTATTGGGCTTGGAGATACAAGCTGTGTAAGTAGATGAAGCCCCCGAGCTTGTACACTAGCCTTCGCGACTCTCAATGGTAGGAATTTGCCGTCAATATCTGGCCATTCTCTCGTAATCCAATATACGAACTTACATATGGGCCCCGACACCACGGTGTTGGGCTCCTATCTTCATCTCATATAGAGTATTTGAATCAGCAGGACTAGATGCCCGTACCCCTCTTTGATACCATCGACCCTAGTGGCGTCTTCGCAGTATATGCTTTAGTACTTAAGGTGCCCACTTGTAGATCATCGGTGATGTCGGAGATCCTTAACGTTGATTCGATATCTATATGCCCATCGTGTCAGATGCTTATTTCAAATGACCAACGGAGGCGGGGGCAAGGCCTAGACATGTTTTGGAGTCTAGGCTAGTGACGACTGCAATGTCATTAGCTTCAAGGAATTGAAGATGATCTTGGGCACTATCATAGCCCTCAATGCTAGAACACGTAGTTTGTCATCTCCCTTTCGTTTTCCTAGGTACCTACTTAGAGCACGGGCCTCATATCAACAAATGTTCCTATAACATGCATGATCATGCATGATAAGAAGGGAAACAAGCTTTATTATTAGACACAGTTAAATTCAGAAGTTATTCATAGTTCCGTAGGGCTTTAATTAGAATGGGTACGTTACGTGGCCCTTTTGTGGCCACATTTAGCTGATCTCTAGTCTCAGGGCGTCGTATTGCACATATACCGATTCGGGCAGCACCGCGCTCTCGTAGTCCGTTGCGTTGAATGGCAAGCTTAGAACAATGTTGTTCTCGCCCTCCTTGAGTAGCGCTGTGTCGAAGACGAACTTGTTCGCAGTATTGTAGCAAATGACTGCAGAACGAACAGCACATGAGCTGCTGTGGTGATAGCTGCGAAGCCGTTAGCCATGCTAAAAGTGACATGTTCGTACTTTAGCGAATACTTACGGAATGATCCAAGGCTCAAGGTCCTTGCCATTGACATTGACCGTGTATGCTAGGTTGCTGTGAGGCTCGGAAGCGTTGAATACATCTGTGTTGCCCGCAGCGGTCTTTGCTCCGGCTAGTTGGACGGTGAAGGTTGCTTGACGCTTTTGGTCGAATTGGGCCTTCTCCAAGTCAAACACAATGGTCCAGTTGTTGACATTACCGTTACCAGAATACGGCTCAGTGCGGAGGGAGTTCGCGTAACCCCCGAATACACTCCAGTGAACGTAATTCAAGTCTTTGCTTACATCGCTCTCGCCGACCTTAAATGTGACACCCTCAGGGAAGTCGTCCACAAAGTCGTAGACAGCCCAATAAATTCTGTACTGCTCTGGGTGAAGTGGATGTGTTGGATCAGGCTCGTAGCCATGTCGGTATTCACCGCTACTCTTGTCAGGCGTACCAATACGGAAGATTTCCTCTCCAGCGCTTTCTTCTACCCACGTAACTTGAGTCGCCTCGGCCTTTCCGGTACCCACCTCGATGTCATCCTGAATGTACTGCCCGAACACACCATCGGCGTAGACTGTGAGACGATACGTGCCTGTTTTCACTCGCGGGATGCTAACTTGGCCGCTCTCGTCAATCTCAGCCCAGTACTGGTAAGCTTGGGGGTCAAAGACGTTATCCTGGAAGTCTACCCCATTCTGAGCTAATACAGCAATGGGATTTTTGGCATTCTTGGGTAGATCCACTTGAAGTTCCCAAGTAGCACGCTCCTTGCTGGGGACGAAGTTGGGCACATATTCTGCGATAGAATCGTAGAACTCAGCATTCCATTCCGGATTTGCGAATTGTGTGGCATCCTCTCGGAGGACCTGGAGGTCTGTTCCGGCAGGAAACTTATTGAAATAAAAGTATTGCTGATCCTAGTCAGTATATGCGTTAATGTATATAGGACATACTCGACTAACCGGACCAAATGTACGGTCAAACCCATTGGTTATGTTTGGCTTTTAGACTGTTAGCAGCCTTGTACCTCTGAGTTGGGTACATGGACTTACCGTTTGGTCTCCGTGGTGGTTAGAGACTGAAATACGAATTAGTAGCTTAATTATGCCTTAAGCAACAATTGCTCACTAACCCATATAATCGTAGACAATGCCATCGACCACCAAATCAGAGTGTAGTGGGCCGCCATAGTAGGTTTCTTTCGTAGTCATCACCATCCACTGTAGGTAGGGGGTTAGAGTCTCAAAGTAACATATGATTTCAGGGGTAAATGTATGCCGAGTCGTAAGATCTTTACGATGCGCTCATGACTAGTGAACCCTCGATAAAGCACTAATAGGAAAGCCAAGGAGTCACGTACAGCTCCGAATGTCGAATTATTCGATGTTCGAGATCCATCAGCGTACCTAATACGAGATGTTAGATGAGTCCTTAGCCGGTCAGCAGCAGCTCGACTTACATCCCATGGGCGTCATGATTCCTCCAAGTATCTTGGAAAGTGTATTTGGTGAAGTAGTCGGCCTCCTGTTGGACATAAGGGTCATCAGGGGTATTTCCCATGTACCATGTCGCATCTACAATGCTCGTGATTAGCACTCCCCCATTACAGGACTTCACATGCGGAGAATAGCCAGCTCTGATGTCTCGGGTATCCCGATACCCATTTTCTCCAGCCATGCGGCTGATGGGATTGTTCAACGTAGATTATTAATTGCTTACCTTGTACGACAACTTCGTTCTTCTGAGCTTCCTTGCCAGGCAGCGGCGCATATTGTACTCCATTAGTTGCAAGATGGGTCCATATGTCCGAGTTCGGTCGAAAGAGAGTTCGAAATTCCTGAAGGTTGCGCAAAAATGGTGTAGTCTCGTTGTGATACGCGATACGTGAAAACACATGCAACCCAGTCTCTCCGTCCCTGAGGAACCAGTACTGCTCCAGAATTTGACCGGTGGGTGTATAAGTGTCAGACATTTTTATGTCGCCATAGCTAGTCCCGGTCGAGTCTATTCCCGAATACAGCTCATAGGTGGGTTGTGTTGTTCCAGGCGTCCAAAAGCCCTTCGGAGTGCTTCGTTCGCCTCAGCAAGTTACGTTACTTTAGATATGTTTCAGAGTGTTACTTACCAATAACAATCTAAATAGAATATGCCGGTAGATCCTGACTTCGTACCCAAAAGATTCTGTCCATCCAACTCCACCGTATCCATAGCTCCAGAGGCCTTGTCGACACGTGTGTGTAGCCGGTCATTCTGAATGATGAGTTGCGTGTCGTCCTCGGTTGCAACCACTTCCGCGTGCACGCACCTGGAAAGTGACACAATAATGAGACAAGAACGAGAAAGAGCCCCGAACAACATCTTGACTCGACTTCAAGACTCGGACGCGTGATACCAGTGCATATTTTAGCCTACATCGTAAACAATTTTTAATAAGGCAGCTTGTTTATATTGTCGATCTTCGGAAATGTCTTAGAGCGAGTCCCCTGACTAATAGACCGGGTAGTATGGTTGGAGAAGTTCATGCTCCATCTTCAGGTAAATCTTCCGCCCAGTAGACCAGGGGGAAGAGACGCGAATGCGGGGGAGTTTGTGGGGTGAAGGCATACTAATAATGCTCGCTATTGAAGATAGAAGCTTGCTAAACAGCACACGGCTGCGGAGATTAGGGTTGGAGAGATGTCAAGGGTAAATTCGGTTCTCGGCAGAAGATATAGCGAGAGAAGTTGGCTAAAAAGGAGCTTACCTACCTAGCTGAAATCACTAACCAGCAACCGTGATTTAGGTGAAGCTTTTTTCTGTCAACAAAAAGCTCACCTTGATCATCCTTGCGAGCCCTGATTTTTTTCTAACCGTATGTTCACGCACGATGCGAGAGATCCTAGGTGGCCTTGCATCGCTAGTCGTCGATCATTTGAGATCGTTTGGTGCAACTGATTCTTGGGACAGATGATCCAGACAAAAGGTCCTATTGCACCTAGCTTCGTGGCTCAGATGATTTTAGGTAGGTAGTTTTCGCATAGTGCAACCAACCCATCCTCCCTCACATTCCCCTCACAGCCTTCAGCTTGTTTCCCAGTCAGCTGGATCTGGGTAGCAATCAATGTATGAATGATTTTTCCAAAACACCGCTAGTTGGACCCAACTTCCTCAGGGCGAACGGATGCAGAAGCAATAAACGTATCGACTGATGATAATATGATCTGCATGATGTCGGCTGTCGCAAACCTGAGTGTATACTTACACACAATTATCACCAACATCGTCATCATACATTTACATTCTATGTACAGAATGCAAATGGCATGTGGTTCGGGTTGTGCAGTTGGACGGATCGGGTGCGGAGCCGGAAGGAACATGGAAAGCAAGACAGCAAACTTTAATGGTTTACATAGGTAACACCCGCCCCCAACTGCCCCACTAAGCACGCTGTTCACAGCGCTAACTTTTTTTAGCTGATAGGCCGCTACTACATGTATTGCATTGTGCAACGGTACGTACTACATAACCTATCGATAGTGTTAATTGCTGGAGTTAGGCCTATGTATGTAGCTGGAGTATTGACGGTAGCAGTAGCACTACCTAATGCAGTGCAAGGCTGGAATTAATCATTTCTGGTGGAAGTTCTGTTATCGTCGCAACACTAGCGGCTAGATAATGGATATTCCCTTATCTACTATCTGTATGCATCGATTGCACGCATAAACTTAGGTACCTGACATCGGTACCTTAATTAAGCGCAGCATGTTTCATCTAACGCCGGCAAGACGTGTCACTGGTCAAAAACAACTCTTTAACAATTCCAAGCAAGTCAAATTGAAATTAGAACTTGGTACTTGGCAAGAAAGGAAGAAAAAAAGCTGGGCGGTTGGGGTGGGCAATTGGAATGTTATGTTCCAAAATGCCACGAGCACCACGAGGTTGCTTGCAGAAATTTCCCATTCTTGTGACCAGATCGAATGCAGATGAGCATTTTCGAAAACGGGCAGAATCCAAGATGATCTACCTCCAAGCTCCGCAAGATCTCACCAAGTGGACACAACGGGCTACGGACCGGAATTTATTATCGTGCCTGGTAAGAAAAAGCTCCGCCTACCTAAAAAGTTGTCCATGTAACGCGGGTCAGCGTGGTGTCCAGCATGAGAATCATGCCTGTTCTGAAACAGCACCACAACCCTATCGGAGATCTTAATCACTTTGTCACAAGCCCAACCCGGCATTTCTTGCCCACCTGTTCATCCCTTTCCTCGATTGTCAAATTTGTACCGTGGACAGCGCACCGCCAATCATGAAGTGCCGCGATCATCGTTTTCGGGGCCCAGGAAACATGGCGCTGGCTCGGATCGCACAAAGCCTGTTGGTCCTACTAGGTCCTACCCCCTTTTAACACCAGCCCTACAGTACCTCGATACCTTTGAGTAGGTACCTACTTGTCAAGCTGATCTACGGACGGCGAGACGACCCATGTATGGCATTCTGTTGTATGCTAGTTTTACCTGTTTGGACGGAATCGTTGCGGGCTCCGTCGCATCTAAGCCCGCTTGCAGGCTGGTTCCATCATCCATGACATGGTACACACCGTCGCACATCCTCGCTCATCTCCCTTAATCTACATTCATTGAATCGAGTCCACACAGTCAGGTGGCAATCGTTACCATTTGCCATATTCTTTCTGTTTTCTGTCTTTCTGTATTTATATAAGTCTTCGTCCCCTGGCACCGGTGGGAGGTTTCTGGAAAACTTCTCTCTACCCCATACGAAGCATTCCCTATCCTTACCTTAATAATAATTAAGTATTCCTTTTCTAGTCTAATCAACATGGTTTCCTCATCTCTCGTTGGCTCCCTGGCCTCCAGGGCAGTTTTCTTAATGTCTAGTCATATCAGTAGTCGCGCAGACCAAGCGACCTACGCCTCTCACACTGTTGACGGATTGAAGGCTCTACAGACGTGGTACAACCGCGAGACGGGTCTGTGGGATACCACTGGTTGGTGGAATAGTGCCAATTGTTTGACTGTGCTGGCGGACTTTGCGATTGCGGACCCAGCGGCCTCTGACAGCTTGATGATCCCAGAGATCATCCAAAATACCGTGAGTATATCCGGATTATCTACTGCCTCTTCCATCCATAAGCCTGCTACCCTAACAATGTGTTGGGAGGGTTTGGTCCCCTTAACAAGCGTTATCACTCAAAACGTAAGCAAGGTACTAACACCGTCTCTAGTATGATCAAGCACAGAAGACACCAGTACAGGCAACTAAGGTCTTGGGAATCTCAGGTCTTCCCGTCTCAACCTACACCAGAATATCGAAGAGATCAGAAATCGAGAAAAGGGGGTTCGATAACTTTCTCAACGACTACTACGACGATGAAGGCTGGTGGGCATTGGCCATGATCCACAGCTACGATGTTGGTGTCAAGGGTATTGGAGATCAGCAGTATCTCCAGGCTGCAGTTGACATCTTCGAGGATATGAAGAAGGGCAACTCTACTTGCGGCGGTATCTTCTGGAGCAAGGTCACTCCATACACTAATGCTATTGCGAACGAGCTCTACCTCAGCGTTGCGGCATCTCTTGCGAACCGAATTCCCGACAGGAAGGACTACTTCCTCGACACTGCCAAAACTCAATGGACCTGGTTCAAGAACAGCGGGCTGATCAACGGGGACAATTTAATTAATGACGGTCTCACCGACGACTGCAAGAACAACGGCATGCAGACCTGGACCTACAACCAGGGAGTCATTCTGGGCGGATTGGTGGAGCTTTCCACAGCTACAGGCGATAAATCACTTCTCACTCAAGCTCAGACAATTGCTTCTGCTGCTATTACAAAGCTGTCCAAGGACGGCATTCTTTTCGAGGGCTGCGAGCCGGACTGCGGAAGCGATGGCTCGCAATTCAAGGGGATCTTCATGCGAAACCTGCACTACCTGCAAAAGGCAGCCCCCATGGAGGCCGTCAAGAACTTCCTTCTCACGAACGCCGACACGATATGGGCCAAGAACCGCAACAACCAGAACCAGCTGGGCGGTACCTGGGAAGGCCCTTACACGAACGCAACAGCGGGCACGCAGAGCTCTGCCCTGGACGTTCTCGTGGCGGCCGCAGCAGTCGCTTGATCACGCTGCTTCATATTGCATGGGTTACAGGCGAATTGGCGTTCAGGGTTACTGGCACGGGGATATTAGATACCACTCATTAGTCACCTGCGCATCGCAGCGTCGAATTGTTTTCTTTCGTTAGCATCTTAGAAGGTAAAGATATTCGTAATACCATTACTTTCTCAACCCCATACTATAATAGTACCACAATACCGAGCGATGATTCTCACATTTGCAATTGGTGACTAATATAGTGACTAATAAGTCTTAGTTGCGTCGATGGTCATTTCGTTAGACGGGTGATATTGCTGACTTTGCTGATATTGCTACGGTGCTGGCGCATGCTGCTGGATTAAAGTTGCCTATTCCGGTCGATCGCTGCGTCCCATGGACCCTCGAGGCGAGGTGATCGTCGTCGTTCTTGGTAACTCATGCGTCCGGATGAAGTGAAATGATCGACGTCATAATAGCCAAGACAGCCGTTGGCGAGGTTGGGGGCAAGGGCACAAGACCCCCGCCGACCACGAGAGTTGGGATCAACAACCATTTATACCTGCATTTCGGGAAAAATTGGGTAAGGAGAATTATGTTGGTTAAAATCTCCCCCTCTCCTTTTTCTCGCGCCAAAGGATATCAATCTTGGGAGATTCCGTGTGGTCTCTATGCATGGAAGAAGCACTTTACTTTCCCATGCAATATCGCAGGTCCCGTGCCTGACGGCATACTGCATACATATGTACGCTCGAAAGCCGACCATCCACTCTAGACATACGTACCTACATATTGGGCGCTCTCATCTACGGACGGGCACGTTACTGAAATAACCACGCGGGGATGGCTAGCTAGCTTCGGTAGTCCGCCTGCCTCTAAATGAAACGCGGGCGCCGCGATGCTGGATTGGGACTTGGCACGATGGAACGTCAACCGCACATCACCATCACGACAAAATGATTTTACCCGCACTCGTCTTTCCAAGGTTAGAGCGCACACGGAACGTTCATGACTTCGCATTTAAACATCGTCTCCTTACCGTACGGGGCTTTGGAAATTTATATTGATTTATTATATTGACGGGCGTCGAAGCGCCGTCGCGATTTGACATAGGTCGCTTTTCTCTGCACGGGTATCCCTTAACCCTTGGTTGTTGGGAATTGCTTCATGCCGGATCGTGCAGCTGCGTTGCGATGGCCGCGGGTTTCTCGCGAGATCTTCCCGGTGAGATTATATTGCTGTGCTATGATAGGAACGAACCTCGTCGTGGAGTACCAGGGCTATTGAATCCGTAGGTAGGTATTGATAAAGATGCATGTCACTTTTGACATTGAAAGCGAGCTCCATGGTCTAGTTGGATAGTTCAGAAATATGCAAGCGCTTGTGTAGTCATTATGTGGTTCTACATATGTGTAGAAGGTGTCGATGATGATAGAAAAGGAGGTATACTAAAGTGGAGATTGAGATGGCGGTCACAATTAGTGATATGCTAACTAGAGCCTCAAACGTGAGTCGGCCCGAGCTAATTTCACTAGCTCTAAGACTTCTTTTTGAGGGTCTAGGTAGCTCTCGATAATGTTTGATATAAGACATCACTTCCAACGTGAACTAGGATATACCACCAGAGTCTAAGGTAAACGTAGGATTAAATGATGTGTCTGGCAGAACACGAATGCGCACGAATACAGATTACTTGAAAAAAGAGTTCTAGAATAGAAGTTTTACACGTCCACTGGTAAGAAGCTGTTGAGCAGCATGTCATTCTGAGGATCTTGACCTCCTTTCCTATCGCACATGGTCGCCAAGAAGCTACAAGGTACACAAACACCCATTGAATGACGGCAGCATTGCAGAACTAAAGTTTCGAATGTAAGTTGGAGGAAAGCAAGCTACCTAGGCATAGACAGAGATCATGGCATATCTCCCCGTAATCTTCGGCCATTTGAGCTACCGTTGTTCTATTTCTAGATGCTTTGGTTGGTTGGTTGTATGTGCTTCGTGTCTGCCTTTTTGGCAACTCTATCGACGCGAATGTTGGAATTTTTCTGGTCCTCGAGGATCGTAGTTCCTTTATCTCGCGTGCTTGAGCTTCGTTCCGTTATAGAAGAGTCCTATTCTCATCCTCAAGCCGAATGACCTTCTTGCGTGCTTCGGCTAGTTTAGAAGCTCTGTGTTATTTGCAAAAAGTTCCGACCAGACCTTGGCTGATAAGCCCCTTCGTCTTTCCAACGACACCCTCTGACCACATGAAAGTGATCAAAGACCTTGCAATGACGAGGAGATTAGCCCCAAGTACCACCACCTCCACCAGATCGTCCGACCTTTCGTTGCGCGCTGAGCCTCCAGTCGTCTTCAGCCGCATACTTGTTGTACAAGGGCTGGATCCTCTCCGCCTTCTTGCGCTTGCTGAGCTTATCGGTAGGCGCGACCTTGAAGAACGTCGGAGCAGCCGAGACGAGCCATTTCGGCTCGATGCTAGTCGTGCAGTGCATGTACTCCTTCGTGGTGAGCACCAGCGTGTGATAGATGACCCATTCGGCCTGCTTGCCGAACAAGGCCGAGCTCGGGTGCAGGAAGACGGGTGTGCCCTCGACCAACGTCTTGTATCCTTCTTGAGGGTCTTTTCTTGCCGAGTTGCGGAAGAAGCCTGAACATAGAGCTTGTCGGACCTTCTGGGTGTCCCGGCCGCAAGAAGTAATGGGATGTTTGTAGCGCTGCATAATCTTCATGATCTGATCGCGAACGTCTTTCGCACGCTTCATCGATCGTGCTTGGATGAAGTTCTCGAAACACCACGGTGCCGAGTAGCCGTTGCTCTTCCAGGAGTTGTAGACATTGAGCAAGGTGAGGTGGTCACCGTGCGGGTCGTGGAATTTAGCTTTCTTTTGATCGGCTTGTGATTGCTTTTCCTTGGGTCGATAGAAGATGTTGGGAAGATTCAACATGGCGACGATGCTGAGCATTTCGTCGGAGCAGCCCAAGTCAACGGCACCTATTAGGACCTTGGCTAAAGCAGGCTCCATAGGGAAGTCGGCCATCTTACGGCCGAGTCGAGTCAGTAGGCCTTCGTCATCTAGCGCCGACAAAGCATACAATTCCTCCAAAGCCGTCAACATGGTGTTCGTAGGTGGCGGGTCCATGAAGTCAAAGTGCAGGAGATCATTAATACCCATGGCTTTCAACATGAGAATTGTGTTCGCTAAATTCTGGCGTTGAATTTCCGGAATGGTTGTGGGCAGCATTTCGGACTGAAAGGCGGCTTCGGTATACAGTCTGAAACATTTGCCAGGGCCAGTTCGGCCAGCACGGCCAGCACGTTGGTTAGCTTGAGCTTGTGAGATAGGAGTGACTACCAAAGAATCCATTCCGAGCTTTGGGTCGTAGGCATTTTGCTTCACGAAGCCAGGATCTACGACGTAATAGATGTGGTCGATCGTGATGGAGGTCTCTGCGATATTGGTGGCTATCACAACCTTTCTACTGCCAGGAGGTGCGGGGTCGAAAATTCGACTCTGCATCTCACTGGGCAGTGCTGAGTAGACGGGCAATATGATCAGATCAGGAACGCCTGGACCTAGAGCCTTCATACGTTCGTATAAGATTTCTGCCGAGGTATCAATTTCTTCCGAGCCCGTGAGGAAAACTAGTATATCTCCCGGGGGTTCTGTGAGGTGGATCTGCATGACTGTAACTAGGGCCGCGTCGAGGTAGTCGGATTCGGGCTCTCTGCTGTACAGGATCTCGACGGGAAACGTGCGTCCAGGGATGGTAAAGATGGGACATTGGTTGAAGTATGATGAGAATTTGTCGGCGTCCAGTGTTGCTGATGTAACAATGATCTTGAGGTCAGATCGTCGCTTTACCGTCTTTTTCAGGAGCGCAAAGAGGACGTCGGTTGCGATGGTGCGTTCGTGTGCTTCATCTAACATGATGACCGAGTATCTCTTCAAGTCAGGATCCATCAGAATTTCACGCTCTAACATACCGTCCGTCATGTACTTGATCTTGGTAGCCGGACTCGTGCAATCTTCAAAGCGGATGGTATATCCTACTTCGTGGCCTAGTTGACAGCCAACTTCTTCGGCAACACGTTTTGCAACAGACATGGCTGCCACTCGCCGCGGCTGTGTGCAGCCTATCATGCCATTTTCGGTGAAACCCGCCTCAGCTAGGTACTGGGTGAGTTGAGTGGTCTTGCCGGATCCAGTCTCACCAACGACTATTAGGATCTGGTTCTCGTGAACAGCTTTAATAAGTTGGTTCCTAAAAGCAAATACGGGAAGGCTTTCCCTTTGTTGCTTAATAGACATGGTTGTCCTCTTGCCAAACGATTGGTCTTTGGGTGCAACAACACGCTTCCACTCCGGTACCACATCCGGCTTCGCGGTGGTTGTTTTTGCGGCTCTTAAATCGCTGGCGAATTTCCTACTATCGGGATCGGCCATAGGGTCTTGCCATTGGGAAGCGAGGTCTACTTTGGATTGCTCCTGCCCGGCCTCAACCTCCTGTTGACGTAATTCCTTCCGTTCTTTAGCTAGTGCGGTACCAGACATTGCTGCACGATTTAGGGATCCATCAGGGGCTTTCACTACCCGAATTGGCGATAACTCTAGTGATTGTTTCGTCTGCCCAGTAAGAAACGGAGGTTCCTCTTCTCTTACTTCGATATCGACTTCCTCTTCTAATTCCATCTCACCTTCGCCCCTGAGGGTGGCATTGTAGTCCTCCTCTAAATCAGGATAGTCTGAAGCTTTGGCTACGCCAGAAGCGATCAGCTGTCGAATCTCCCACCGTTCGGGCGACGTCATCCTTTTCTTGTGATGAGGCCGTGGGGGGCCGGTGTAATTAGAAAGAGAGGCTAAATTGTCGTCATTACGGGGGGCTGCAACACCATTTCGACTACCGAGGCTCTCCATATTCGCGCCCGATTGTATTCGAGCTTGCGGTGCAAGGTCCATGCCGGTCTCCTGATCAACATCCTTCATAGAGAGCCCTATCCGATTTGATTCAATCTTGATAACTTTGATCTTAACATCCTGACCCCTTGAAAGGAGATCCGAGGGATGATTGACTCTTTGACCTTGGACTAGATTTGAGATGTGCACCATTCCGTCTACTTTGCCCTGGACGCCGTGCAAGTTGACGAATGCGCCAAAATCCTTAATACCAGTGACATGGCCATCGTAGACTTTGTATAATACAGGTGCATCATCGACTTCGGGCTCTGGCGCTCGTCGCAACATACCATCATCATTATCGGCATCTTCGTCATCATACTTTCGCCTCCTCTCTTTTCGTCCGTTGCGGTGTGATCGGTACTCGTCGCGCTCATCTCGCCGACTCCTTTGTTCTTTGCGACCATTTCGGTAGTCGTGGGCTTCGTCATCGTTGCCCTGATCTCTGCGGTCTCGGGATCGATATTTCTCTTTCCTCCTATGTTTCGAGTCTACCTCGTCGTGCCTGTCGGGACTGCGAGTTCGTTTTCGAGACAATCTTTCCGGTCGCGCTTCCCGAGCCTTACCTTCTAGTCCTTCTAGAAGTGCCAACGTCTCGTCTATATCATCTCCGCCTCCGGAATTGGCCGCCTTGTCTGGAATACTCAGGCCTTTGAAGAGAGTCTCCTTTTCCTCTAATGTCCGCGCTTGTTGGTATTCTTCATCTGCTGTTTCTTTCTCGGTCTTGAAGTTGGGGTGAATTGTTCGAACCAGACGATCAATACTCTCAAACAAACTCTCGGGCCAGCTTGCACCGCCTAGCTCGGCCAACTTGCTCTTAAACTGGGAGAAATTTGTGCATTCTAGTCGCTTAGCAATGATGAACTCGGCTAGGGTCTTTTCAGATATCCCCAAGTGATTCTGAAGCTCGGATGTGACCTTAGACACGAGCGAGAGGAGCTCGAGCTCAGCAAAATCGTCCATGATATCGATCTCGCCGGTCGGGTGTCGTGGGTCAGGTCAGGCGTCGGGGCCAAAATTTTAGTCAGATTCAATCGATTTCGCAAGAATCGTAGATCGATACTAGCGCAAATTCCAATAGATAGAAACAAGCGATGATTCAAGGTATCGTTCGCATTTCATGTCGTTTAGAATTGTACGTGTAGCAGGCCCTCGTAAAATACGTACGTATGTTGCTGTCTTCGTATGCAGATTCGTTTCTTAAATGCTTGATGATACTTTTAAAATCCTCCACTCTGGAATTCCAGGTAGATATTTCTATGTAGCTTTTATTGCCTTATCTGCCTTATCTGCACCTCGCTATACGCATTAAGCCTCTAAATAAAAGTCCCAGTGGGCCGTGCTAAGAGTACTTTACTTACGTAATTTCTTAATACATACATCATACACCATATTCCATATTCCATA